>PVLC010013733.1:16564-41005 GCA_004027655.1 Graphiurus murinus
GTAATCCCAGCATTCGGGAGGCTGAGACCGGAGGATCCGGGTTCGCGGCCAGCCTCAGCTACCTAGTGAGGCACTCCGCAACTTAGTGAGACCCGGTTTCAAAATAAAGAATAAAAAATAGGGCTGGGGGTATAGCTCGGAGGTAGAACGCCCCTGAGTTCAATCCCCAGTACCGCAAAAAAAAAAAAAAAAAAAAAAATAACACATTTTGCAAATGACAATATAATATAATTTCCTTTATATTCCACTTCTACTTTTAGAAGAATGTTTCCAGGCTGGTTGACTGATATTCTTCAGCAGACAACTATGACTTAAATGAGTATGAAAG
Source organism: Graphiurus murinus (assembly GCA_004027655.1). NCBI lineage: Eukaryota > Metazoa > Chordata > Mammalia > Rodentia > Gliridae > Graphiurus > Graphiurus murinus. Next base: position 16,893 of record PVLC010013733.1, read on the forward strand.
AGAGAAGTTAGAAATTAGATATGCAATGAAAATGCAATAAAACATATTTGGGGAGGGGGAGGCTCATGATGCTACAAAAACAAACAAACAAACAAATTTTCCAGTAAATGTTATAGGTGACTTTCCCATCTATGGTAATTTATTGGAAGCACTTAAGAGAGTAGAGTTTAGTGGACTGTCTTCTTTCAGCAGAAATTATAGGAATGATTTAACCAGAAGGTGCTATGTGGATTATGGAGGCTCACCCTCAAACTGTCTACATAAGAAGGAGCATCCTACCACTTACTAAATGATCCCCCATGATAATGAGCTCTAGTATTTTTCCAGATTATTCTTTGAACCAACTGTATGGTATAGTCTACTTCCCTCAATCTGTAAAAAACTTGTTATCATTTTTAGTGTGTGTATGTGGTACTGGAGATTGAACTCAGGGGCATTCTACCTCTGAGCTACACCCCCAGCCCTATTTTTTATTCTTTATTTTGAAACAGGGTCTCACTAGGTTGATGATAATCTCACTAAATTGCTGAGGCTGTCCTTGAACCTGCGATCCTCCTGTCTCAGCCTTCCAAGTACTGGGATTACAGGTGTGTGCCACCAAAATTTGATTGCCAAAATGTAGTTGCTTTTTCCTCAAAAAGCCCCAAATGTTTATTCTTCATGTATACACGATTTGACATCCTTCTCAGACAAAACCAGTAGGAATTTGCTTTTTTAACTTTTCCTCTTAAGAAGACATTATTTACTCAGATGTTGTGGTGCACACCTGTGATCCCAATACTGGGAGGCTGAGACAGTAGAATCACTGGTTTGAGGCCAGCCTCAACAGTGTAGCAAGACTCTCAGCAACTTAGCAAGACCATGTTTCAAAATAATAAAAAATAAAAAGGGCTGGGGGTATATCCCAGAGGTAGAGGTAGAATGCCTCTGGGTTCAATTAGAAAAAGAGGAGGAGGAAGGAGGAAAAAAGAAGGAGGAAGGAGAAAGGAGGGAGAGGGACATTATTTATATCACCAGGAAAAAAGAAAGCAGTGGATAAAAGTTTGGCTTTAATTTTTGCAAAGCTATTTTTATCTCCTCTTCTTAAGCTTTCCTCTCTCATTTGCTTCTGTATGTAACTACTGCAACTCCAGAGATTAAAAAAATTCTAGCAGTGACCCTTGGGTCTCTGGTGTATATATGAAACTCTATCTACTTAATTAATATAACTAGCCCAAAAGTTCTTTTCTTCCAGGCTTTCACCACAGTAACATTGGGAATAGAAACCACAGGTGATTGATTACACTGCAATGATTTCAATGTTAGGGAAAAACCATCAGTGGTGTTTTGTGTGTGTGTGTGTGTGTGTGTGTATGTTTATGTGTGTGTATGATGTTAATTTCCAGGTACATTAGAAAAATAATTCAATGTCAGTTATTTCTAATGTACATTGTGTTAATGATTCTGTTATTGTGAAGTCCCCAGGTAGAAACATCTGCACAGAGGGTTAACATGGCAATGACACATTAGGCCTCCTATGCGAGTAACCCTAGAATGATAGTTAAAATGGCAGGGACCCCTTGGTCCAATAACAAAGTTCCAGGGCATGCTTTTTCATGTGATAAGAATTAGTGAAGAATACATATGGAGAGGATATCCAGAGCACATTTCTTTCAGGTCTTTTTGTCTTGGAAGCTCTCATTGATGTCTTATATGGAGATGGTTGAGACACATCTTGAGTCATGGTGCCACCCAGCAGTTCTGGAGTACTGATGTATTTTAACAAATAGGAAAATGCATATTGAATAACAAAGACCAGCTGATTCACAATGATTGGGTTCTTACAACCAGGAATACCATATATTGCCCTGCAAGGTGTGCCCTGTGCAAAGGTTGCAGGTGAAAGGCATGGGTAAAGGTTCAGATCTGCTCTTCATTTCAGTTACCAAGTCTAATGTCTCCTTACAGTCCTATCCAGGAAGGAGTGCCTTTTTCTTTTAGGCTGTCCATCCAGTATTTCATAAGTCTGAATAGGTGCTTTGTTTTAAATTACACAATGGACTAGTATCTGGTAGGCCATCCTATAACAATTTGCATCAAGAATATTTTCAATATCACCTTGTACCTGAGGACAAAGAGGCACACAGAGACAATGCAATGATGGTTTTGGTGTCATGCCTCAGCTACTGCTAGGTTCCCTAAGACCCCATAGTGGTAATACCAAAGATAAAGGGAAATGCAGCGCAAGATTAAGCTGTTTTCAGGATCATGATATTGTCAAAAATATTGTTATTCTTATTGATAGTGTGTTTCCATCGTTGTGTGGCAAATACATGATACAGATAATTGAAAGAGGGATTTTTTTTTTATTGGTACTGGGGATTGAAACCAGGGACATTCTACCTCTGAGCTATACGATCCAGCCATTTTGATTTTTTATTTGGAAACAGGGTCTTGTTAGGTTGCTGAGAGCCTCACTAAATTGCTGAGGCTGGTTTCAAACCTGTGATCCTCCTCTCAGTTTCTCACATATTGGGTAGATTATAGGCATGTGCCATCCCACCTGGCTGAAACAGGGATTGAGAATCAACTCTGCAGTTCTGTAATACAGTAAAGGAATTCTTTCTTAATAATCATCTAAGTGAGCCAGGCGTGGTGGTGCACGATCATAATCCCAGCATTTGGGAGGCTGAGACAGGAGGATACAGGTTCACGGCCAGCCTCAGCTACCTAGTGAGGCTTCTACCTAGTGAGGCATTCCACAACTTAGTGAGACCCTGTTTCAAAATAAAGAATAAAAAATAGGGCTAGGGGTATAGCTCAGAGGTAGAATGCCCCTGACTTCAATCCCCAGTACTGCAAAAAAAAAAAAAAAAAAAAAGAAAAGAAAAAAAAATCCAAGTGGGGTGTGGTGGTGCATGCCTGTAATCCCAGTACTTGGGAGTCTGAGACAGGATGATCACAAGTTTGAAACCAGCCTCAGCAACTTACCAAGGCTCTGTTTCAAAATAAAAAATAAAATAGAGTTATAAGTGTAGCTCAGAGGTAGAATCTCCCTGGGTTCAATTGCCAGTCCCAAAAAAATCAATTCTACTGATAAATTAATATCAAACATTGCTAAAAGAACCATGGTCAGATCAAATGGAAATGAATTCAGTCACAAGTTAAAACTTTTCAGTCTTATTAATGCCTGACTTAAGTCAACAAGATGAGACTTGTTTCCAATCAATGTTTTTGTGAAACTCATCTCTAGAGGAAATGTGAGCACATCTGCCTTCTGGAACAAAATTATTAGGCAAATGAATATAAAAACAGCAACAGGGCTTAAAAATAATCCAGTCTATCCCTTCATCTTACAAAAGAAATACCTAGGAAATGATAACAACGATTCTAAGATATAAATTGATCCGAAAGGGAGGGATAATGCATGGGCTTAACACCCCTCTGCAAACTATTTGAATTCTTACAAATATAGCCATTTGATTTGTTTCGCCCATAGGCTAGGTAGAAAATGGGAATCTGGTTGGTGCAGGGCTATGTTTCTGCGAGAACAGGGGTAAAGGAGGAGAGTTCACTCCTGAGGCAGGGATAAACACTGATCACCCGAAGTACAAACAGAAATCCAGAAATCCTTCACATAGCACACACCCATTCAGATTCCTTATGCTTGGTTCATCCATTCTCCTATTGCTGTCTGAGGTGGCCATCCATAGCTCAGTGCCTCCACTTTATCTGAGGTGCTGCTCTTAGCCACCAGGAACTGCTCTTATACCTGGAGATCAGACTCATGCCAACCTGCCCCTGGTAGCCTGAAGTCCATAAATGCCCAATATAGGCATACAAAAGTTCGGCTCCCTTGCTCCCAGGCAGGATTAGCTCTATGGTGAAATGTATGCAGCAGAGCTGCCAGTGGGGTATAATCAGGCTGAAGCTAGTATCCATTTGAGATCATATCTTTGCTTAGCTTCCCCTCAGTACCCTCTTCTCTTTTTCTGAAAACAATTTCACAGTAACTCATTTGGATAGTAATCCCCATCTCAAGCTTTGCTTCTACGAAATCTGATCTGTAGTGGTCCACTAATAAGATTGGGTTGGGGGGTGTCTGTATTACTCCTCCTCAGGCATTAAGGGAAGAGTAGGGAGATAAGAGGCCCTTAAACAAATATTGAAGAACTCCTGCTTAGCAATAAGCATTTGTCTGAGCCTTTTGTGGTGGCCTATGCCAGTATTCCTACTACTTGGCAGGATTAGACAAGAGGATTGCAGGTTCGAGGACATCCTCAGCAATTTAGTGAGACTTGTGGCAACCTAGCAAGACCCTGTTTCAAAACAAAAAAATAAAAAGGGCTTGAGGTGTAGCTCAGAGGTAGAATAACCTTGGGTTCAATCCTCAGTACAACCAAAATAAATAAATATAAAAATATACACTTATCTGGTTACCAGGATCAGCCTGTTGTAGAAGGTGGTAGAATATTAGAAATAATAAATGTTTTCCTGCCACAAACCAGGAATTTAGAAATATTTGTTTATTAATTTTAAATACCAAAAATAACCTTATTACAAATAACCCTATTATAAATAATACATATTTATGAAAAACAATTATGTTTTTCAAAAGAAAATAATAAAGTTAATAGAGTAGTTGACATTGTTTGCACAGCTTCAATTGGACTACCTTAATGGAAAATGGAAGACAGACGAATTTTCATATCTACTTCTTTTTGTGTGTGGTACTGGGATTGAACCCAAGGGTGTTCTACCTCTGAGCTACACCTCAGCACTCTTTTTGTTTGTTTTGAAATAGGGTATTGCTAGGTTACCAAGAATCTTGCTAAGTTGCTGAGGCTAGTCTTGAACCTACAATACTCCTATTTCTGCCTCCCAAGTAGTACGATTGAGTGCCTCTGAGTGATAATGAAGAATGCAATGACTTTGGTTCTACAGCCTTGATTTGGACTCAGGTGTCAGCAGTTTTAGCCACTATTATTTTTGTACCATCTGCTCATTCTGTTGGTCCAGGGACTACCCTTTTTGAAGCAAGGTCCTATACTGCCTTTGGGGATTCAACAAAGGACAAATGAACAGAACTCTGGGATGCCCATTCCTGATTAAACCAGAACAATTGACCCCATTCTGGTTTTAGCTTCCAAAAAGATTCTAGTGGGAAATAAAATGTTAGTGATTCGCTGTTATAAAACAAGTCTTGGCTGCATTAATGATGGATAAAACTTATGTTGAAATTTTTTGTTCTATGCATACTAAGCTATCTATTTTCAAGCAGTAGCTTTGTGCCAGGCACTATGATAGGCTCTGGGAAAACAGTACTTGACAGGAAAGACATGATCTCTGCCCTCATGCTGTTTATAGTCTAGTAGGAGGAGACTGACAACCATGCATAAATACATGCTGTGATAAGAACTGTTTGAGAGAAAAACGAGGTTCTATAAAAGAAAATGAAATAAGCTGGGTGTAGTGGCACACACTTGTCATCCCAGTACTCGGAAGGCTGAGACAGGAGGATCACAGGTTCAAGGCCAGTCTCAGCAACTTAGCGAGGCCCTCAGCAACTTAATGAGACCCTGTTTCAAAATAATAAAATAGGGCTGGGGGTATAGGTAGGAAGTAGAACACATCTACAGAGAGAGAAACAGACAGACATATCAGTAGTTCTCAAACTTTGCTGAATTACCTGGATAGCTAATAAAGAATACAGAGACCCTGGCTTATGGAAGTAGGGAGGGCCTGGGCCTCTGCATTTTTACAAATGATTTTCTAAAATTTAAGTGTTGATGCTGTCAGTACAATGCCCAGAGCAAGCCTCTCAAGGAAGATGACCTTAAAACTGACTCTCCAGGGAAATGGGGAGGTGGGGAAGGTGGGGAAGGGGCACCAAGTGCTGTGTGCATGTATGTCAATGTCAACATGATTTACATTATGATGTGAGATGATAATGCACCAATAAAGGCGCATTAAAAAATGAGTCCCGACCAATGAGACTATATGGGGGCTTTTCATTAGATTTCCATCAGATTTTTGGATGTGATATCAGTGCTCGTACAGTTGTAGGTCCACTGTAGGGCTGGCAAGTTCATTTACTGCTTAAGTGACCCATTCCATTTCTTATTACAAAAATATTTTATCACTTAGTTGAACAACTCCAAGTTCCTACAACAAACATGTTTTATGAACAGAAGTGATTCCACGAGACGTTTTGTATTTATAAACTTTGTCATGGAACATCTCTCTGAAGGTCCTATCCCATTAACAAGGGACAGATCAAGTATCTTTAAAACTTTCACCCTAACTAGTTATTTTTTGACAGTGCCTTTTTACATGGTTCCTGGGATATAAATGTTCTCTGAAATTCTCTTTATTGTATTGCTAAGAAGTTAACATCCAGCATGACACTTTGAATTAATTCTCAAAAGTACTTATGCTAATAAGATTATCTCCCCTCAAGGCTTTTCATTAAATATAATTGTAAAAATTACATTTCTTTAACTAAGGTCAATAAAAGAAATTAACGTATTTAATATCTGATTCCCATATAATTAAGTGAAGAATGGAGGGGAAGAGTATTCCAGCTGGAGAGAATAATGTACAGATTGGCCCTGAGGTGAAAAGGGGCTAATCTTTTCCTAGGAACTATAAGAAGAGAATAAAGCTAGAGTTTAATATGTAAGGGAATGAGGAGCCAAACAACCATTCTGGAAAGTTCAGCAGGGTTAGTCTATGTTGGTCTTTAAGGCCAGGGTACAAATTTTGGCTTTTATTCTAAGTCTAATGGGAAGCCATTGATAAGGCCTGTCCATCAAGACTGCTTTTTGAGGACAACTTTGAGTCAAGTGTATTGTAAACCAGAATCGTGTGTGTGTGTGTGCTTGTGTGTGTGTATGTATGTGTGTGTGTGTGTGTGTGTGTGTGTGTGTGTGTGTGTGTTTTGCTGGGGATTGAACCCAGGGGCATTCTACCTCTAAGCCACATCCCTAGTTCTTTTCATTTTGCTCTTAATTTGAAGCAGGGTCTCACTAAGTTGCTGAGGGTCTTGCTAAGTTCCTGAGATTGGCCCCAAATCTGCAATCTTTCTGTCTTAGCCTCCCAAATACTAGGGAGTCATGGTATAGTAATATACCACATTCTGATGTATCCATTGATTTCTCAGATATTTAGTTGGTATGAGTTAGTCTTTGAAGTTTATTCAACTGTTGATAAACCAACAAAATAACATTTCCACAGCTTTAAATCTGGGAACCAATTATTTGACCAAATTTGAGCCAGTGAAGAGTCTATGAGAGAATCATTTATAAAAGAAATGCCTGGAGGACAATTGACTTTGACAGAACTAGCTCAAGAATATCCTGAACTCCATTTTGCTGGCTCGTTCATCTTCCTATTTCTCCATTGTTAACTCTTGCTGTTCTCTGCTTCTTTGTATTCACCTTCCTATTAATCTTTGAATGCATTGCATCATCCCAATCTGACTGTCTTTTTCCTAGAACAATTGGAACTTGAGACCCATTTTAGGAACAAGATAACCTACAGGATAAGAATAATGGTTATTCAAATCCCACCTCTACTCTTATTAATTGGATGACCTGGCCAAGTCCTAAAGCCTCAGACTCTTCATCTGTAAATACAGAATAATAATAGTACCTACTTGTAGAAATAGATGTTAAAATGAAAAGGAAATAACTTAATACATGGTCTGATATGTGGTACATGCTCAAAGACGATAGTTATATTTTTTTTCATTCTGATTTAAATTTTTATTTTTTATGTTGCCTCACAATTGGAGCCCTTTCAGCTCAAGGAGTATATCATTTATTTTCAAATCTATCATGTCACCTTTTATTCCATTGCCACTCTATAAATATTTGCTATCTCCTTGATACAACTGGAAAATTCCATAAGACTTAAGTCCCCCTTCTTTAATTTTTAGAAAAATGAAACACCAATCTGCAGTTGATGTGCAGGGAGCTGTGTCTATCTTAGGTTGTTTTCTTTTAGGTACAAATCTTACCCGTCATGGGAGCATAGGTGTCATGTGTCTATATCCAGGTTATTGTTTCCTAGGTCTATAATGTCAACACACAACACCTGATTGATTTTAGCAAAACATGGGTAATTAATCATAGTCTCCAACATCTCCCTCTTCCATTTCCATGACTGCTGCCCTAGTTCAGGCATTGAAGGAGCCATGAGACTTATTCATCAAATAAATCTACATAGCATTACCAGATCACATTTAATGAAACACTACTTCATTATGACTCTCTCCTATGTCATAATGTTCAATGGCTCCCCAAAACCTGCAGGAAAAAAATTTGAACTTCGCAGACTTAGTTCTATGCTAAACATATTTTTCCAAATACTTTTACACACAAATCCTCCACTTTGAACAATATACTTGCTGATTATCAGACAAGATGTATACATACTTGTTTCATATATTTGCTTGCAGTTCTGACAATTTCAATGCCCTTCTCCCTTTTCTTTGCCTATCCAAATGTTTCCAATTTTCTAAGGGATCACATTACATCCATCCACTAACTTGAAGGGTTTTCTTATCAGTCCTACAGTTTTCAAATTTTACCTTTTCTTAAGTGTTTCATTAAATGTGATCTGGTAATGCTATGTAGATTTATTTGATGAACAAGTCTCATGGCTCCTTCGATGCCTGAACTAGGGCAGCAGTCATGGAAATGGAAGACTTCAGCCAAGAGAAAATTGGCAGGACTTGGCAGTTGAATTTGAAAGTCAAAGAACAGAATAAACATTTGGAACTTGAAATTATCATGAGACACATAAAACCAGGTCATTTCACCTCTTTGCCTCAAAAGTTTTATATTTAAAACAGAGTTAATAAAATATAACTTCTTAGCTTCACGGGGATAAGAACTTAAGCAAGATACTTGGTATATAGTACAAATATGATAAAAGATGAAAGATTCCTTAGCTCCTTACCTATCATGAGAAAAGCAGTTAACAAATGTTCATTTTGAAATCTTTGAAAACAGAGCCACATAGACAAATCAAGGCAATGTGATAGGGTGAGAATAGCTAAGAGAAAACATTAAAGAAGATACTGGATCTATATTTCTTGACTTTGAATTCGATTTACAGATTAACAGATCAAACAAATTTATTTCCTGCTCTTGGGTCTCACAGAAAAGAAATACTTAATTATAATTATTAGTGGCTTCCATATCCTTCTTTTTTCATCAGTAAAAGCTAAATAACAGCAGAATTTTTTGTATGTAAACATCTTTGTTTCTCTGACCTGACAAAGTCCAAGTTCTTTAATAATTAAAATACCAATCTTTCAAACATTTGGGAAAAATTTATACATATTTAAGTAAGAGTGGACAGTCATTCTCAGTAATAAACATATGATCTATTCCTTCCCAAAGTGGCTATTTCCCTCCTGTACCACTTCAATTTTGGCCATAGACCCAGAGTTTGGTTCTCATGAATCACTTCCAGTGGTTTTTCTGAGTGATTGTGTAATTATAAAGCTCCAGTTTTTGCTATTTCTATAAGCTCTTTTCCAAAGAACTGAGAATACCTTAATATATAGTCAATAAAATGACTCAGTCATCTTTATCTGCACTGCTTCTCAAAAAGGAATTAGTTTTAAATCATCATATTTGGTTAAATAAATTGGACATCTCCTTTATTAGAATTAAGTTCTGAGCTTTCTGCAATTGATCAGTTCACCAAATTTCTGCTCTGTCAAACTACCAGGCAAAAGAGGAGTTAAAGATTGAAAAGCCTCTGCTGCCTCCTACTCCAACTGCTAAAATTACCCTAAGTGGCACTATTTGGACTCATATCCCTACCTTATATCCATTCAACATATTCAAGTTTTCTACAATGTACGGCGCAATACCATACCTTTTTATTAAGAGTATCTATCCCCCCTTTTTAATGAAGAGGTTAGATCTCCTTAAGGAATTGTCTTGGTCCATTCCTGCTGCTATAACAAAATACTCCAAACTGAATAATAATTATTTCATAAATAATGGAAATTTATTTTTCACAGCTCTGAAATCTGGAAGTCCAAGATCAAGGCACGTGTATACTCAGTGTCTGGTACTTGCTTGCTCTCTGCTTCAAATGCAGTTATCATGTGTCAGAAGGGAGAAGAGTAAAAGAGGATGGGTGCTGTCTGAAGCCTCTTTTTTAATGGCATTAATCCCATTCACTAGAGAAGTCTTCATGGCCTAGTCACTTCCTAAGGCTCTACCTTCTAATACCATCATCTTGGGGCTTACGTTCCAACATAAGGATTTTGGAGGGACACCTACATTCAAATCACAGCAGAACTGTATAGTGCTTTTTAAAAAATGTGTTGTGTATCTTTCAGATAAAAAGCTCACAGCAGTCTATTCTTTTTATTCTTGCTAAATGAGATCAACAATAAATTCTGAGATCAGGTATTCTTAACCACCCATGGTGATCATGAATGGACTTGAGAGGACCTGCGAACCCTGTGAAATTACATGCAGCATTTTATATGTGTATTAGTAGTTTTTTCTGTGAAGGGAATTAAAGCTTCTGGGGCAGCCATGAAAACACATCTCTCAGATCTATTGCCAGGAAAGTATGTGATTGATGGTCCTGGAACTCTGAAATCCATCACTGTGTTGATGCCAAGGCCATGTTTCCCACAGCCTGTCCCCAGCCAGTGATGGAGGACTCTAATGGCAACTCTGCATCAAGAACTCCTTGACAGCCTTGCTGAACACTTCAGAACTGTACATGAGTTTAAGATGTTCCCACTCAAACTTTCCCCTATCCTTTCTTCCTTTTCTATTTCCTTCACCTATGGTCAGATTTGCTTTGAGTTTTCTGGTGTCCCTCGTAGGCACTATTCCTAATAAATCTTTTGCCTGGCTAATCCCATTGTGGCATCTACTTCTTGGAGGACCTGGAATACACAAGTGGTACCAGGAGCAGTCTGGGAATATAGGCAGTAAGATGTGCAATTTGGACCCAGTCATTTGCTATCAGGAAGGCGAAGAGGACATCATCTTGGTTGATAGGTGGGACAATTAGTTCCTGACACAAAACTGTAGTTCAATTGCTAAGATTGCACTGATGGCAACATAGGAAAATATCCTAGTGTTGAGTTCATTGACCAGGGGCATGCTGAGATATTCGTTCCAAAGTAAAAACCAATGCCACAATGGGCCTCTTTGGGTTCTGAAGACTGCACATTCCACTCCTCAGAATATTCCTCTAGCCCATATATAATATGTCATGGAAGGCTGCAAGCTTCAAGTAGTCCAAAGCAGGAAAGGGATTTTCTGCCAGTCCAGGTTATAGTACAAGTAATCCTGTCACTTGGACTGTACAACCCAGTGGACCATACAGTGTTACAGGTGTCAGTGGTAGAAAAAGATACAGTATGGCGTTTACTGGCAAGCAGTGGGAGAAAAAAAATGTAGGTGCTAGGAGTCCAGAGTAAGGGCTTGCCGTCCACAGCAATAAAAGGTGTGTCTTTTGAGAAACAGGTGCTGGCATGTTACTGGCCACTGATAGAGACAAAATACTTGGCCATGGATACTAAATGACCATTCAGCTGGAACCACCCATTGTGAATTGGGTTTTTCTAATATACCAGTCATAAAGTCAGGCTGAGCATCAGTCCATTACACTTTGGATCAGTGCATCCAGGGCAAAACACAAGCAAGACCTAAGGTCATGAGTAAGTTTCATGAGCAGGTAGCCAGACACTCATATCACCCATATGTGCTATACTAGTGCCGCTCCCCCAATTTGCACCTATAGTCATATGGGGGAGGGTCCTCATGTAAATAATTGAAGGAAAAGAATAAAGCTGAGCTGTTGCTTGGCTTACAGAAGGGTCCACTCAGCATGTAAGTAAACACTGAAAATGAATGATGGCTGCATTCAGGAGTTGCCCTGAAGGAAAGTAGAGGGAAATTTTTCCTTATAGGTGAAGGTTAAGAGGTACATCTGGTCATCTACCTTGTGTGGAAGAAGCGGCCTGAGGTGAGAATATTTACATATTAGTAGGCAGTGGCCTATGGCCTGGCCATCGAGTCAGGAACCTGATGGGAAGACTAGATCAAGACAAGGAGTTCTGGGGTAGAGGCTAGTAGAACGCCTTCTGAGTGATTGCAAAGTACGGGGATCTTCACCTCAAATATCCACCAGAAGCCAGGCGTGGTAGTGCAATGCCTATAATATCAGTAATTGGGAAGCTGAGACAAGAGGATTGCAGATTTGAGACCAGCCTCAGCCACTTAGTGAAACTCTCAGAAATCTAGTGAGACTCTCAGAAACTGTTTCAAAATAAAAAAGGGCTGGAGGTGTAGCTTGGAGGTAGAATGCCTCTGGGCTCAATCCCTAGTACCAAGAAAAAATATGTATATTATATATCCACCAGAAGATATAGATCATCACAGAAAAGTCACCAAACAACCAAGAAGATAAAATGATTTGAACAGTTGACATTAGCCAGCTTTTTTTTTTATCATTTGGCTTAGAACTGGCACAATGAACATATGCATAGCTATGTTGGAACCTTTGGGAGTTGATGCCTAGTGGAAAGGCCATTAAGGGTATGAGGGACTTCATGTGGTACTGCATAGTGGTTCTTGTATGATCACTTCAGTTCTCACAAAGGGTTGTTATAAAAACGGCAAGCCTGTCTTCACCCATTCTCTTACTCTATTTCTGTTCGAGATGTGAATGTTCACACCTACAAGTACTCCTACCATGATGTCCCACCACCCACTGCCCTCATCAGAAGCCAAATCAGTGCAGCCCCACCAGATTGTGGACTTTGGACCTTCCAAACTGTGAACAAAATAACCTTTTTCTGTTTACAAGTTCCCTCCCTCCAGTACTTCATTGTTGTAATTCAAAGCTGACTAAATTTACCAAGAGACCCATTTTGCAGCAAAGGCGGGGTGGGTGCAATTCTATGACCATGATGACACACTACCCAGAGTCAGCCAGCCTTGGAGAATTCTAAAATGGTCTTAGAAAGGGGTAACTAAAGTGCTAGTTTAAAGACACCACTCTGAAAGAAGGTGGTAATATCCTTCAGAACAATTTGTGTCAAATTTAGAGACTTCTATCTGGCACTGTGTCCCCAGGAGCAAGAATACATAGATCCAGAGAACAAAGGGTGGAAACATGAGTGGCCCCACTTACCATTGGAGAATTTGGGATTTCCAGTTCCAGCAGCTCTGAATCCTGCAGGGTTGGTGGTCATGGTCCTCAAAGAGGGGGCACTATTGTCATGAAATGCATGAAGGGTGCCATTGAACTATACACTATGACTGTCACCAGGACATTTTGGGATTCTTATATCAAAGGATCAACAAGCAAGAAGAGAAGGACGTATGACAATGGCAAAAGGAATAAATGCTGGTGATCAGGGGATGTATGGCTGCTTTTATACAATGGGAACAAGGAGGAATGTGTGTGTAGGCATCCAGCTTGTCCTGACTGCAGTCATCTTGAGTAGAAAGCACCATGATTGCCCCTGAGTGATCCGAGTCAGTTTTTCTCACACATTTTCCCAGGATACTATAAATAAATAAAACCATCAGAGAAGTACGTGGAGTTTTACCACCAAACCCTGCTGTCTTCAGAACCAGGAATATGTCTGATGCTTTTAATGTTAACTTGAGATAAATTAGATACATTTTGGATTGGACAAAATTCACTTTTGTCCCTATGACTATATAAGTCCCTCTTCTGAGACCCAAATCCTGGATCCACTGGTCTTGCTACTACCCTCAACCATGCTTCTACCAGTAAGTCACCAAGAAATTGCACTCTATGCAATCCCTGGGTACCTCTTTAGACTCTCTTGCCCAATTATGACTGTGAATGGGTAAGTATGGTGACCCCAGCCTCAGAAGGGTATAATTTCCAGGGGCTCAGACTAATTGGGAATGAAGATTTGGGTCATAGCACCAGGTAAAGCCAGTGAAACTTGCACTGGTGGTAGCTGAAGATGAAGAGAATTTAGAGTGGCTAATAGGAGGGAGAGCATGAACACCAATTGCACCCCAAGTCCAACTTCAGAAACAGGGCTTGCAATTCTTCCTGTTAATCTTCCTTTTCTGAGTCTTTCCCTCAGGAAGAGAAACTCATGGGAACCATTGAGCATCTGCTCCTTGAACTTATGTGAAGTTGATATGTGTGATGTACAGAGTAGACTGTGGCAGCTATGAGAACTCCCCTCTCAGACCTGGGTGCCCAAAATGTAACTGACCCATAGGTCCAGGTGCTGGCTCGAAATCTATTCCTGTGGTGAAGTCACGCCCCTACCTGCTGCCCACAGCCAATGAGAGAATGTGTTCACAAGGACACTGAGGCACCTGCCTTAGCAGGAGATGTGTAACTCCTCTGACCTGCAGCTTCAGCTAGAGGAAACCCTGACAGATTTGCTGAACTCTTAGAACTGTACTGACGTATAAAATACTTTCACCTAAGCAAGGTGCAGTGGTACATGCCTGTAATCCCAGTACTTGGGAGGCTAACAGAAGCCAGCCTCAGCAACTTAATGAGACCCTGCTTCTAAGTAAAAAATTAAAAGGGCTTGAGGGAATGTTGCTTGGAGGTAGAGAGCCTCTGGGTTCCATCCCTAGTACAGAGGGGGGAAAAAGATACTTTCACCTAAACTTCCTTCCATCTCTCTTCTACAGAGGATCAGAATATCCCTCTCAGTCTGATGGCTCTCCTAACCTTCCCCAAGCCATCCCCCTCCCACCATTTTTCCTCACAGGTTTTTCCCTCAATAAATCTCTTACACAGTTAATTCTATCTCAGAGGACCTCGATCAACACGTATTTCACCAGATACTCAGAGAGTGTGTGACCTATAAAAGGTCATATATTTGCCAGATGCTAAGTTTGCATTCCAGGCTGAGAAAAACCAGAAACAATAAGAAAGAGTTCTTGACCTAAGTCAATGGTTTCATTCTTGCCACATCCCCAATCAAGGTAAAATTATGCCAGAGCATAGGAAGATGAATCAATGCTGCAAGTAAATTTAGGCCAAAAAGTGATTTCTCCCTGGCCAGGCAAGTCACCCTTCCAACAGATTCAGCCTTATTATATTATATAAACTACAGGGACTCAGCAGAATGTCACAAAAGCAATTATACTGGAGAAATTGCTTGCCTTAAATTTACTTATTAAAATAATACATTAAGCAGACTAAAAATCCTTTCTGAATCATCTGAGGTTGCAGTGCTATCAGTCACTTCAAGAACTTGAAATGTCCCACAAACACAAAGGCATGAGCTTTCTCCATCCTGAAAAATGCTGCAACAAGGGAAGATGATTGCAAACCATTTCTGGAGAAAATTAAATACATACATTTCAGGTTTTAGACAGTTAGTTTTTTTAATAAAATGTGTGCTCCCTCACTAGCCTTGAGCTTTTCCCTGACATTAATTGTGTTCTGCCAGAGAGAGTGGGGTGATATCTACTTAATAGATCTCTTACCCATGGGAGAATATTTTAGAGGCTGGTAACTCCCTTCTCTTGTTAGTGACAGAACTAACTCACAGTGCTCTTCCTTGATCCATTTATTCATGGATGTGTTATCAAAAATAATTCCAAGCTTTCTATTTTTCAGCATAATAAAAATGAATAAACTCAAACAAAATTCATACCCTATGCTTTTTCTGCTCCATTCTTATTCTAGCAATGATTCTAGAATCTTTGCCCCTCAGAACAATAAAACAAAAATCTCACTTTATTGTATTTCATTGTTCCCAACCTCTCCAGATGTCAGCCCAACTTAAAGTAGTTGAGGATATAATATGACTCCTAGGATCATGTGTAAGCCAAGGAAAGGCTGGGGCTGGGGCCTGGGGTATAGGTGGGAGAGAAACTTTTTTCCAAAGCACAGAACATTCTAAATGATCTTTTATCGAGAGTAATATGTCTGTTGAGCATCCTGTTTTTCATGGAAAGATATTAGGATGAAGAGGCTACTGGATCATTAGTAGATTGATTGGAGGTTCCCTCGTCCTTATGTCTATAGCTGCTTCAGGTGCCAAAATCATCTTGTCATTTTATTTGGTACAAAAATACTGGGAATCCATACCAGCTCTGCAATTGAATTAATGAGGAAATCAAGCATATAATATTTTTAACCTAAATTTATCCATTTGTAAAATTAATATTATGTGGCTTATCTCTTTCCCATTTCATAGGTTCTTATAAAGGGGAGAATGCCCCAATGCCCCAATTTTAAGTGAATCAATGTTATAATGGCCAGAAATAAAGTGTCAAACCTATGATTCATGAGACTATTTCAACTTTATCTGTGTTTTGTTTTCACCAAAAGAAAACTTAGTGGTTTGGACAGATTTTGAAGATTCAGCTTAAAAAAAAATGGAGAATTTTAAGGAGGAAACGAGCAAGATCAAATGTTACTGGTTTGTGCTACTAGTTTAAAGGAGGCAATAATATTACAGTTATAAAATCATTCTCCATATGGTATTGTCTTCAAAAGAGCACATTCCATACAACAAAAAGTATATTTTACACAGTTTAATTTTTTACTTATATTTCAGTGACTCTGTGAAGGGAAGCAGTAATCCTTAAATTAGCTCAACCCTTTAATTTCCATTTTTTCCACTCCCTGCTACATTCCCATCACACCACAGGTGCTCCTTTCAACAAACACCTTGCCAGATCTCTTGTCCACATCTAGCAACTCATGGTTGCATGAAACCACTCACTCTGCTTCATCATTTTTTTTTTCTGATTTTCTGGCATAGAAGCTCTCAAACTAGGCTGTCATCAGAAGACCTTCCTTGGAGGTCAGAAAAATGAGAGTACAACGAAAAAGTCCATTTTAGAAGGAATGGGCAGAAATTCTCGAGTGTCAACAAGTTTGACTCCATCACACTCTGATCTAGCTCTTATCTACCATATTACATATTTATAAATCTAAAAATATTTCCTAAATGGTTTTTGCTACTAGCATATAGAGGGTAATGGCTCTCACTGGAGAGAGAAGCAAGTCATTCGACATGGAAATAATAACAGCCTCTGTCTCTAGTTGGTCAACCACAGTTGCAGCAGTAATTGAGTTGGATGTTTTCCAAGTCCTCATGCACAACAATCGTTCATAATAATGTCTGTGAAAGGGCTTTTTCCTTTTAAATTTCACAGAGTTTCTTTCAAACAAACAAACAAAAATGATGGTACAGAAATTCTGTTTAAAATACTTATCTTTTTACAACAAACGATATTTTAAGAATGGTTGATATACATTAAATTATTTCTTTGGAATTTTGTAAATTATATATTTCATTCCAGACAGGTAGTTAAGGTTTGGGGAAAATTTTTTCATGTGCTACTAACTAGTGTTTGTATCAGAGCACATAGGTATTCTATCTTGTATTATTGTTATCTGTTAACAGATTCATCCCCACTAGCTCATAAACCTCTTGAATACAGTAGCAGTATCGCCTATTTCTTTGTATTCTCTACGAAAGTGCTACTTAGAATGTGGTTTGTGGATGGGAATTGGTCCTTGAATTCTTTGTTAACAGTCTAAAATAAGATACATATAGAAACTGCGAGTATGTATTTAAAATATTTTATAGAAATTTAATATTACCATATTAAGTGTATGATCATTATATTCACTTTGTTAAGCACGAAGATAGTTTGAGAAACACTGCTCTAAATTAGGAATTCGCAAATTATGGCTTGTGAGTCATATCCTGCTGGCCAGCTACTGGTTCTGTATTGAATCCTTTTTGGAACACAGCCATGTCCATTCATTTATTGCCTATGTTGCATTACCCTACAGAAGCAGAGTTGAGTAGTTGCACCAGAGACCCATAGTCTTCACAGCCTAACATAATTACTCTCTGGTCCTTTACAGAAAAGGATTTGCTAATCTCTACTATAAGCAACATCTAGAAAACCTGTGTGTGTGTGTGTGTGTGTGTGTGTGTATGCATTCACGTGTGTGTATATGCATGCACGTGTGTGTATGCGTGCATGTGTGTGTGTGGGTGCATGTGTGTATATGTGTGCGTGTGTGTGTGTGTGTGTGTGTGTGTGTGTGTGTGTGTGTTGGGGATTGGACCAAGGGGCATTCTGCTTGCAAGTTACATCCCCAGGGGCCTCACACTTGCTAAACAAGCAAGCTCACTGAGCTATTCCTTTCCTATCCTTCCTATTGGTTTTCAATACGAGAGAGAAATTAAGGAATCCTGAGTGCTGGAAGCACCCTTATGAAGTCTGTTCTTTTGTTCAGGCCTATTAAAGAGTCAAGTTGATGCTAAAATTATTTATCACTTGAGTTCCACACAAGGTTTCCCCTCCATTTTTACTATCTACTCTTCTCCATCCTGCCCTCCTCCCCAGGAACTAATTTTTATAAACTGTTTCAGCAGACTTCTTTGTCTTCTCTTATTTGTCCAATGGCAGGCACCTGTAGATCATTGAACGGGAATATCATGGGATAGGAGATATGTCCAGAAGAATGTCCTGAGGAGTTACCAGAGAGGAGGGGGGGAACTTTTCAGGAGCAGCAAGGTCCTTGACAACTGCAACAGAAAAGAATTTCAACACATATCAGTTGAGACACAAAGATTTATTTAGGCAAGCAAGAAATACACATTCAAAGGAGAATGCAGGGCATCTTGAGAGTTAGACATACATTTTTGGTGTTTCTGGCTCTTCTTTTAAAAAGGAAACTTGGTGAGAGGTGGGCATGAAAAATATGTAGGGATGGCATCAGTTTGATGAACTCAAGATGGTTTATGGTGGTCTGGTCATTTTCAGAATCTTTAAGCTGACATGATTTCCATTATCTGGTCAAGAGACAATGCTGGAAAGTCTCTTAAATTAGAGATTATTTGAAATATTGTACCTGTCTTTGCTTAAGCTATTTATTGTTGAGATAATTAATAGTGCACAAGGTAAATACAGATTTCCCACTGGGAGTGACAGGCCTGGGAGATAGACTGGCTTAGGAAGTGACAGGCCTGGAAAGGTATGCAGAGTTTCAAAATTATATTTTCTTGTCCTTCCTTTATATCTCATTTCTGCCTGTTTTTACTTCTTCTGTCCTACTTCAGGAAAAGAGTGAAGTCAGGCAATTAATTTTCCTGGTTGCATCCGTTCTGAGTTGACAGTGGTTATGTTTCTCTATGGAAGGCTACATCTCTCACTGGGGGGGTCTTCTCTTTCTCTTACAGCTACAATGCGCTTTCTCTCTCCTCTTTCCTCTCTCTCCTCTCTCCTCTCTCCTCTCTCTCCTCTCTCCTCTCTCCTCTCTCCTCTCTCCTCTCTCCTTCTCCTTCTCCTTCTCCTTCTCCTTCTCCCTCTCCTTCTGCTCCAATAACTTCTTTTTCCCCTTACCCCATTTAGGCCCAGAGTTAATGGGTCCCCACTCACATGAGCCCTAGGATACTTTATAATTCCTACTGGTTTTCCTTAACTCTGCCCACACCTTGGTAAGCAATCATTTTATTAAACTTTATTAAATTATCTTATTTAGCAATGCCATATTGTTTTCTTCTGTGGCTTGACTGATGACACTTGTTCTGATCTTTCCATTATAAATGTCCCCATTGATATCACCCTAATGATTCTGACAGCTTATGATGACTACTGCTATAAATACTGTACATCAAACATGCAGTCATCCTGAAATACAGCTTATATGAGAAGTAGAATAACTGTTTCTTCCTCTTTATCAATTTTCAGAATAGGAGAAGCCTCCAACTTTTCAAATAATATTGTAAACTCAAAGGTATTTATATATTTGTTGTGCCTTGCTGTTTCTCATGATGCTTTCATTGTCCCATCTGTCACCAACAGCAGCTCCTTCATGCAGTTGCCTTTTAGTCATGACCCCAATAGGATTTGATAGCTTCCTCACTCTGGAACAATGTGGTGTCTTAGATTCCTTTTATACATTTCCTGCTCCAGACTTGGAACCAGACATTACTCTAAGGAGTCTTCATTCCTTTTTGTGGCAAATGCTATTTAGAGACCATAATTGGGGCACTAGGGATTCTCATTCCTACTGGGTTTTCATTGCTTCTATATTTTTCCAGTGAACAGAATTGGGAAATACGTACATTTTTAGAAAGTGAGAAACAAGTCATGAGTTTATACTGATAGTTCCAAGGCAAATTTAAGGTTACAGAGTTTTGAACTCATTTAATTTTATATATCTATCCCTTTTATCTTATATTGAAAAGACATATTCCTAATGACATTAATATAATCATTTCATTTATCATTCTTTACATGTCATAGTCATATTACTATTAAAATTAGACTATTGGGTCTTATTTATTTGTAAGATTTATTTGAGATTATTTGGTCTTTAGGATGTGTCACCAGAAGAGGTACAAGGAGTTCACAGTGAGGGGACCTCAATTCTAGATAAGTGGGATTCTTGACAGACACCAAAATGATTTTAAGGCTGTGTCAATTAGAGGCATAGAGTTTAGGAAAGCAAAAAATACACATTCAAAGGAGAAAGTGGGCCATCTTGCGACTAAGAGACACCTCAGGGGTTCTTAGGCTCATCTTTTAAAGGAAACTTGATGAGGGGTGGGCACGGGGAGATAAGTGGGGATGACATCAGTCAGGGGGTCACAAGATGGTTTATGGGGGTCTGATCATTCTCAGGATCCCTAGGTTGAAGTGGTTTTCCTTAGCTGTTCATTAGATAATGTTGCAAAGTGCCCTATATTATAGGTTCTTAAAATATTTTATCTCTTTGCTTAATCTATTCATTATGTAGGCTAATTAATAGTATACAAGGTGATCTTCAAAAGTGAGTGAATTTATGGTAACTCTAAGATGCACAGATTTCCCAGACATTTAGAAGTGACACATCTGTAAGAACTGACTTGGGGACTGACAAGCTTAGGGAGAGAACTGGCTTGGGAGGAAATGTATGAGGAACTTCCACATAAGGCTTTTGGATTAAAGTTAGTTTCCTTATCCTTCCATTTGTCTCCTTTCTGCCTGGCTTTTCTTTCTTTTATCCTACTTCAGATATAGTCCTCAAGGAATGTACAGAGATGTATGAAGGGTGCCTTTTAAGGTCAGTTGGTATGATTTTCTATGGTCATGCCAACAAATTGATCTATAATTATAATTAGATTTGTCACTAAAGTCACTTTATGTTTTAGAGATTGCTTTGCATTTTGTTCCAAGTTTTTAATGGCACTAGGATTGAACCCAGGGACATTACACCTCCAAACTACACTCCCACTCTTATTTTATTTTCTACTTGGAAACAAGGTCTCACCAAGTTGCGAGAACCTCACTAAATTGGTGAGGCTGGCTTCGGACCTGCAATCATCCTGTCTCAGCCTCCCAAGTACTGGGATTACAGTTGTATGTCATCATACCCAGCTGTTTTATTCTAACTTAAGTTTTTCTGTGCTGAAAATATCTATGATTCCAAACTCAAACTTATAGAATAAGGTACATTCAGAAAGTTCTAGCTTTCGTCACTGTTTCTTCCCACTTTATTTCCTCCCTCCTCCTTTAAGTAATAATTTTGATTAGTTTTTTGTTTCCTTCCATTGTTTCTTATTGAAAAGAGAAACAAACCAGTATGTTTCCCAAGATTATTCTTATACGAAAGGTACCAAGCTATACACATTTTACTTCACTTGCTTTTTTTTTGCTTTTAAAAATATGTTCTAAGCCAGGCGTGGTGGCGCACGCTTGTAATCCCAGCATTCGGGAGGCTCAGACCGGAGGATTCGGGTTCGCGGCCAGCTTCAGCTACCTAGTGAGGCACTCCGCAACTTAGTGAGACTCGGTTTCAAAATAAAGAATAAAAAATATGGCTGAGGGTGTAGTCCAGAGGTAGAATGCCCCTGAGTTCAATCCCCAGTACTGCAAAAAAAAAAAAAAATGTTCTACAAGCCGGGTGTGGTGGCGCACGCTTGTAATCCCAGCATTCGGGAGGCTCAGACCGGAGGATCCGGGTTCGCGGCCAGCCTCAGCTACCTAGTGAGGCACTCCGCAACTTAGTGAGACTCGGTTTCAAAATAAAGAATAAAAAATAGGGCTGGGGGTGTAGCTCAGAGGTAGAATGCCCCTGAGTTCAATCCCCAGTACTGCAAAAAAAAAAAAAAATGTTCTACATATGTTCTAATATCTGCTAAATATGTTAGCAGTATGTAGATGCCTTCCTCCTTCTTTTTAACACAAACTAGTTCTTCATTGTTTAGATGAATCATAATTTATTCAACCATTCTTCTCTCAAGTGTCTGGGTTACTTCTAATCTGTTGCTACTACAAATAGTAGCAAAATAAATCATTTGGCAAATGTAATCTTGTATTTTTACTAGATTTCTAGAAGTGAGATTGCTTGGTCAAAGGATAAATACATATATAATTTTTAAGATATTATAAATTCTTCAAAGAAATTAATTGCAGTCCTATCAACTCTATATGAAATCACCTGTTTCTCCATGGCCTCACCTATGGAGTGATCAATCTTGAGATTTTTTTGCCCCATGAAAGGTATCTCAGTGTAGTTTTAATTTACTCTTTTTTTGGGGGGGGTGGCTACTAAGGAACCCAGGGACATTCTACCTCTGAGCTACACCCCCAGCTCTTTTTTACTTTTTATTTTGAAACAAGGTGTATCTAATTACTGAGGCTGGCCTTTTACCTGTGATACTCCAATCTGATCCTTCCAAGTACTGGGATTACAGACAAGAGCCACCACTCACAGCTATTTTTTTAAAAATCATAATTACTGAAGAACATCTTTGCATATGCTTGAGGGTCATTTGCAAGTCTATTTGTATAAATAGTCTGTCTCTTTGAAACTGGAAAGATTGGAACACTCTTAAGACAAGGATTCATATGAAAGTGAATTAGGAAATACTCCTTCCATGGAAATACTTCACTTAAGTGGAGAAATGGGACAAGGAAGGGAAGGAGGCCAGGCCCAGCTGAGATAGCAAGTAAAGTTCCAAGGAATATTGCTCTGCAATAGTCTTATAAGGGAGTTAAAGAGATTTTGTGAGACGCACTTCAGAATTGTCTCCAGCAGGTGGTAAAGGAGCTGGAATGTTTATTCTCTTCCTTGTCAGACAGTTAAGTGTTAGGTGTTGCTCTCAGGAAATACAAATTCCCGAGCATTTCCTGCTCTCTGTCTCAGGGCAAATCAGGCTCTAGCTGCTTGAGGGTAGTTATCCAACTAAGAGATATAGATGCTAGCTGTTGGGAATGAAAGCTTGCAGGAAGCCAGGAAACATGAAGATGGTAAAGGTATTGGAGGAGTTATGAGCAGAACACTGGCAGCTTTTGCTTCAATTAGTGACAACCCATCCCACACCAATGGGAAGTCAGCATTGTACAAAAGGGACATTATCTGGGATGATTTTTAAATCATCACTCCTGTTCCAGATAAATGAGAAAACACCACTGGTATTTTATTTACTTAATTTGACTTTACAACTATTCACTAATCATGTGTTAAAAGAAAATTACAGTGTATTATGCATACCCAGTTTTCCCTAGTCACACAGTGTTGAGTCAGATGACTCCTATGAGGCTGTCTTTGAAATTTCATAGCTGCCCAAGGTAATCCCTTTGTGTGAAATCAACACCCAGACCTGTGTTGGAATTAAACCAGGGCTCCCCTGACATTAGCATGAGGAGTAAACAGAGTTTTGTTTTCCTGGCTAATGAGAGCAAACAGCTCTATCCCTGGTGGCCTTCCTTAGAGGTTTTGCAACTATAAGGTAATCACAAGCAGGCCAGAGGTACAGCTGAACAATCTTTTTTTTTTTTTTTTTTTTTTTTTTTTTTTATTGTAGTAATTCGTGCAATATAGTGTACATCTTTGTTAAGTACAAATTGTTAACAACATATTTGCACACAATTCTCATTTGACCCCTTCCCCGATTCCCTCTCCTTTCCCGTTCCCTCCCCCTCCCTCCCCCTAAGGTCCACTTCAGTGAGTGACCTTGTTATGATTGTGTAGGTACATCATGTGCTTTAGGGTGTCCCTCTGCCCCCATGCATCCACTACAATTAAACCAACTTCTTTGCTTATTGAGGATCTCTCTTTTTCATCTGGAGACCCTCCTATGCCCCATCTTCTCCCTAGCA
>PVLC010013734.1:0-40907 GCA_004027655.1 Graphiurus murinus
GAAGAAGAAGAAGAAGAAGAAGAAGAAGAAGAAGGGGAGAAGGAGGAGGAAGAGGAGGAGGAGGAGGAGGAGGAGGAGGGAGGATTTGCAAAGGGAAGAGGAGGAAGCATCGTTCTACGAATCATGCCCACTTTATCCCCTACCTGATGGAAATAATGGCCTCTACTTTGCAAATGGGAAAAGCAAGTGTCAGAGAAGGTAAGAGACTTGCTCTGGGTCACGCAGCCAAGAAGCGGCAGGTGTGGGTTTCCAAGGCAGGTGTGTGCTTGGTTCCAAAGCTGGTGCTCTGAACCGCCGAGTCTCTCACCTCAGGAGGAGGCTTGAGAAGGACAGGAGGCTGGGTATTGCGGAGGCTGCTCAGGATCTCTCCGAGGATGAGGCCTCCAGGGCTCTGGGAGGATAGGTTTGCACTGTGACCCTTGGCTTCCCCATCTGTATAGTAAGCAGCCAGCAAGTAGCCCCAGCGCCAGCTCGGCCTTCGGACCTCTGGGTCCTGTTGTCCACCCCAGGGGCTGGCCAGAGGGGGACTGCATGGGGGACCTGGCCTGGCTCCATGGTGACTCACAGGGGCCTTGGAGGAGCCCTGGGCACTGAGAGGCTCCCCCCTTGCTGAGCAGATGGCAAGCACATCCTCTGCTCCAAGGGTCAGCAGAGAAGGCCCAAACCCAGTCCACCCCTGGCCGGGCTAAGCTGCTTGGGGAACATGGCAGCTGTACCTGCAGCACTGGAGCCGGGCACAGAAGGGTTAAGGGGCTGACTGAGGAGCCTTGACCTAGGACCAGACACGAGTGGGCAGTAAGAGGAAGGCCAGCAGGGCAGGTAGAGCCAGGCTGGAGGGCCTGCAGCAGGTGTGGTGGGCAGAAGCGTGTTGGGTTGGAGGGCAGAGCGTCTGGACGGGTGGTGGGAGCCAGATGACAGGAGTCTAGCCAGGTCTTGCATGCCCAATCTTTGGCAAGGCTCAACCTGCACATGGTGGTAAGGGGGCTGCTGCCCTGGAAGCCACGTACACCAATGTCCTGGGCATGTTGGGAGGTGGCAGAGGGGGCTATGCACAGCTCTGGGCCCTTAGTACATGCACCCCACTTTTAGACCATCTTGTGCTCAGCATGCCCTTGTCTGTAGGACCAGCTGCCGAGGATGGCACCCCAGAGTCAGGACTGTGCCCCCATAGTCTCCCCTGAGCAGCTGCAGTGTTGGAAATCGGGGCTGGGGCTGGTGAGCAGGGGACCTCTGTCTGGGGTGCTCTGCAGGAGAAGCTGTCCTGGGAGCCCCCCTTAGCCCCAGGAAGAGAAAGACTGGGGCCAAGGGTTTGGGGCTCAGCCAGTGTGCTGTGTGTGGGTGGCTACACTGAGGGATCTGTCTTGGCCTTTGCTTAAAGCATAAAAACAAAAACCTCAAGTAGGGCAGTTCCCAGAGAAACAGGCAGAGCCGGGGTCTCTACTCCTGTCTACCTTGATAAGTACATGTTTTGCTAAAGGTCAAGGATAGGGCAGGGCATGGTGGTGTACACCTGTAATCTCAGTACTTGGGAGGCTGACACAGGAGGTTCCAGGCCAGCCTCAGCAACTTCGTGCGGCCCTGAGCAACTTAGCAAGACTCAAAATGAAAACTAAAAAGGGCTGGGGATGTGGCTCGGAGGTGGAACGCCCCTGGGTTCAATCCTCAGTCCCACACACACAAAGATCCAGGATGGGTGCTCATCCTGGGTACTGCATGGCAGGGACTCCCACAGGCCTCTTAGTGTGGGGCTGGGGTCTAGAAGGACTGATTCTGACCAAGAATTCTTTCCTGGGCTTGCAGCTCAGAGGGGTCCCTGAGACTCTTAAACGGTACGTGGGAAAAAGAGAAGGGGTCATTTTGCATAGGTACAGAGTTTTTTGGGGGGGAATGATGAAAACATTTTAGAGATAGTGGTGATGGATCGCACAACACTGTAAATTCAGTTAATGCCACAGACTTGTACCTTAACAGTGGTTAAAACAGCAAATTTTATACTACATAGATATTTTACCACAATAAAGAAAAAAATGTATCAAGGTCAGCGGGCATGGTGGTGCATGTTTGTAATCCTAGTACTTAGGAGGCTGAGACAGGAGGATGGCAGGTTCCAGATCTACCTCAACAACTTGGCCAGGCCCTTAGCAACTTAGTGAGACTGTTTCAAAAGTAAAGAATTAAATAGGTCTGGGAGTCTAGCTCAGATATAGAACATCCCTGGGTTCAATTCCCAGCCTCTCTCTCTCTCTCTCTCTCTCTCTCTCTCTCTCTCTCTCTCTCTCTCTCTCTCTCTTTCTCTCGCTGTCTCATACACACACACACACACACACACACACACACACACACACACACACACTCTCACACGTACATACACAATCCATCCAGGTCATGAGAAACCGTTCCAGACAGAAGGAGATGAAGGAAATATGACAACTAATTGCAATGCGGTAACCAGGACTGGAAAGGGGGCCTTCAATGTCCACGAAGGGAAAACCAGTGTAATCCGAATGAAGTCTGCAGCTTAGCTAACAGTACTGTTCCAATGTTAATTTCTTCGCTTTGACAAATGTACCGTGGTTATGTAAGATGCTCACAGCAGCGGAAGGTGGATGCAGGACGTGCGGGAACTCTGTATTCTTTGCAAGCTTTGTGTTACTCCAAGACAAAGAGGTGGCTGGCCGGCCAGGGGGAGCTGGGACAGGCTTGGCACCTGCACCCAGGCTCTGCCCGGAAAAGCCAGTGGCCTGGCGTTGGCTCTCAGCGGGGGAGGCCTCGGGCCCCAGCTCCTGGGAGACAACTGGTGCTGAGAGACAGAGGCAGGCGAGCAGCGGGGGTCCCAGCGTGGGGGTGGGTGGGGAGCAGTGCCAGGCACTGGCAATGGCCGCCCTGGAGCTCCTGGCTGGTCTTCTGGTGCCCTCCTGGGGAGATCTTCGTCTTCTCTGGGTGGGGATGCTGAGGGGTTGGGCTGGCCCCGCAGGATGTCAGGGTCATGGGTCTTGCTGTGATCTTGCCGGCTGATTGGCAGCCCTGCCCTGGTCATCCGGGAGCCCACCCCAGGCCTCTGCTCAAAGACCAGAGATGACTCCCGATGCTTAGCAAATCTTGTCCCTGCACAGGGTCCGTGACAGGAGCGTGGCTTCTTTCTTCCTGGCGGGGCCCTCCACCTCCCCCAGCTGGCCAGCTACACCAGGCCTTGTGCTGGGCCTCTGCTCCTGTGGCTGGCTTGTCCCCTACCGTTTGATTGTTTTGGTCATCTCTGCAGTAGTCATGTTTGGTTTTTCAAGATTCAGATCAAACCCCATTCTCCGTGGGGTTCTCAGGACAGCTGTCTGGACTCGATGATGTAGATTTGTTTTCTTTTTTTATACTTTAATTGGTGCATTGTAGTCTCATATCATAATATAAAT
Organism: Graphiurus murinus; assembly: GCA_004027655.1. NCBI lineage: Eukaryota > Metazoa > Chordata > Mammalia > Rodentia > Gliridae > Graphiurus > Graphiurus murinus. The sequence goes on from PVLC010013734.1 coordinate 3,405, forward strand.
CATAGTGGTAGTGACTTCCATGCACTCAGCACTTGGGCAGCTTTTCTCCGGCTCCCTCCCCACTCCCCCTTCCCCATATAAGGTATTGAGGTGGACATTGGTATTCTCACATATGTATATAATGTTGACGGAAGTGGTTCCTTCATTGATCCCACCCCTCCCCCCAACTTCCCCTAGACCACCTCCCGGGCTCCTCTGGAGTTTCTCCTCCTCTATCTGAAGTCCCTCTGGTGTCCTGACCACTCCCTAGCTTCCGCATATGAGAGAGAACCTGACTCTTCTCCTTCTGTGACTGGCTAATCTGACTTCAAGCTCAACTCTGGCCCAGGATCAGGCATGGAGAAGACCTTGATCAGGAGTGAAGTGATGAGGGAGGAGTCCATGGGGCTCCCGGCCAGGACCAGCCACACCCTGAAGGCAGCAGGAGTGTCCTGCCCTCCTGCCCAAGTGTGGCTGAGGCCACAGGGTCAAGCCTCACCTCCAGGCCCCCCAGGGACAGGAAGGAGCCACTGCTATCCCGGGCTGGGGGACCACAATGTGTGCCTGCAGGACAGGGCGGGTCTCTGTGCCCAGGGGCAGACCCCGTGCCAGGTCGGGGCTTCCCTGGGGTGGCTGCAGGTGTCGTGGGATAACACGGTCCCACTCGTGGGTCCTTGGCCTCCGTGATAAAAAGAATTTTAACACGTGCCAGTCAGGAACAAAAGGCAGGTGTTTATTCAGGAAAATCAGGGACTCGGGGAAACAGGTAAGCGGAGATCTTCCGGACCAGGCGGGCAAAAGGAGGGAGCGAAAGAGGATTTGAGACTTTTATAAACTCTTAAGAGGGGTGGGCACAGAAGCAGTCTGGACCTCCTCCTTCTTCAGGTATAGGTGGGTGATAGGTGGGCGTTCCAGATTGGATCCTCTTCTTCCTCAGGTTTCAAGATGGATCTGACCTTGGCCCTGAATCTCAGGTGTCCTTGGCCCTGAATCTTTGGTGGGGGCAGGGCTTCAGGGGATTAGGGTGTGGGACCTCCTAAGAAAACTTCCAAGGGGTGGAGTTAGCTTAAAACTCTCCAGATTTTAAAATTATATTTTTCCTTTCCTCCCAGTGTCTCCTTCCTACCTAACTTTTATTCCTCCTATTCTACCTCATCACAGGGACTCTGTAGCACAGAAATCAGTCTGCTACCGTGGCCTCCTTGAACATCTTGGTTTCCATTTCTGCTGTGACTCTACCTGCGTCTCCTCTCGACCGACACCGGGAAACTGAGCACAGGGCGGTCTGTGTGTGGGGTGTGTTTTCCCAGCCCAGAGTGGTCACGCAGCCAACGCTGGCCGCAGCTGCAGGCAGAGTGGTTAAGACAGGGGGAAACAGTAAGGAATGTTCAGTGAGCACCTACTGTATGCCTGGCCCGGTGCCAGACACATGGCACATGAGTCTCCTTGAAGCTCACTACCAACAGCAAGACGAGTTTACTCGCCTACCTTACCTGGCAGGAGATGCGGACTGACAGCAGCTAAGGAACCAGGGGCCTGTGTTGTCAGGATCAGGGGTCAAACTTATATGTCTTTGGACTCTAGATTCTGTCTTCTTTCCTTTGGGCTAGTGTGGGGTGGCTGGGGTCAATGTTCAGGCCCGGGGGCATTCTGAGCCTCCAGGAGCATGTGATGCTATTCTCTGGAAAGGGGCCAGGTGTGTGCTTTTGAGGTCAAAGTTCTTATAGATGGGGCAAGGCTTGGCCCAGGAGAAGACAGCCTTGTATGTGACACTTGAACCTGCAGAGGCATGGCCCCTGAGGGACTGGCTAAGCTTCCTCAGAGCTCCCTTTCCTCCTCCAGCACCCACACTCCACGATGCGGGTCCCTTGGTCACCATTTTGTCCTTGGAGCGGCCACACACATCACAGAGGTGCCCTGCGGGTGGACACTCCTCTCTGTCCCTCTCTGCACCTGGCCATCCTTCTAGGCCTTACTCTGATTTGACCCCGATTCCACCCCTGGGCAGAATCTCCCTGTGCACGCCCCCCCCTGCCACCACTCCCTGGGGGGACCTTCCTCATCCTTAGCACCCCACTGTGGCCCCAGGAACTGGCCTCCTTGGTCCAGATCTGGTGGCCACTCTGCCAGCACCTTGAACCCCCAGAGAGCCTGAGAAGTCTCCTTCTGCCCCAACCCTGAAGTGGCACATGTGAGTTCAGGGCCCAGCACATGTCGGGGCAGAACTGGGGCCAGGCTTCTTTGGAAATCCTGGGTGTAGACAAGCGAGTCACGTGTCGAAGGCCAGAAAAGCTGGCAGATGAGCCAGGTCTGTGAAAGGCAAGTCTTGCACGCAGCTTCGGGCAGTCGGGATCCTCTGCTCTGAGCCCTGCTCCCCTGGGCCAGAGAGGAGGGCGGGCCTAGAACATCCTGTGACTACAGGCTATGGGTGTTGGCAGTGATTGTGCAAAAAATGACCCGTGTGTTTCCAGTAAAACACAGAGTGATCTAGAAAACAGTAACTACCCACCAACCTTAGAAACCCCAGAGAGTTGTGGGCTTGCTCACCCTAAAAATGCAGCTCTAGCAGGACGCCTGGCATGGCCCCTGGAGGTACTGAGATTGAGGGAGCAGGCCAGGCTTCCCCAGGCTGGGGCTTAGTCCAAGGGATCTATGGCTGTCACCAAGCACTTTAGTGACCTCCCTGTCATGCAGCTTCCCCTCTTGCCCCAGAGCCCTGGTGGACAAGCACAGCTGTGTCACATGGTCCCCTCCCTTGGTAAGTGATTTTACTCCACATTAACCCTGTTGAGGTCTCCCTGCAGCCAGAACCCCTAATTCCTTGTCTCTGGCTTTAAAGAAGGCGTGAGCCAGCGCACCGCCACTGTCACTTTTCACTCAGCTAGTATTCAGGAGGAGGGTTGCCGGGGACTGAAAGATTCAGGGTTCATCCCCTGGAGAACTCAGGTGGCAGAGCCAGCTGCACAACAGCCACAGCCACGAGTGTGACAAGGCCCGAGATGGGGCAACGAAGGGAGCAACGTGATGTGGGGAGAGGCTTGGCAGGCTCCCTGAGAAAGGGGCATTTGGCTGATACCTCCAGGACAGGGATTGTTCTGTCTGCCACGCCTATGGTCAACTTCTTTTCTTTTTTTTTCCTTTGTGGTACTAGGGATTGAATCCAGAAGTATTCTACCTCTGAGCTAGACTCCCCGGCCCTTTTCATTTTTGATTTTGAAACAGGGTCTCATCAAGTTGCTGAGGCTGGCCTCAAACCTACAATCCTCCTATCTCCGCCTCCCAAGTACTGGGGTGACAGAGATGTGCCACTGCGCCCATTTGTATTGAAAGAGGAAGGATTAGGGGTGTAGATCAGCGATAGGGAGCTTGCCTAGCATGCATGAGGCCCTGGGTTCAATCCCCAGCATTGCAGACAAGAGAAAAAAAGAGAAGAGAAGAAGAACAAAACAAACAAACAAACAACAACAACAAAAAAAAAAACAGATGTAGTGGAGCTACTCAGGAGGCTGAGGATGAAGATTTACAAGTTCAAGGCCAGACTGGACAACTTTATCAAGATACCCTCTCAAAATAAAAAGAGCTGGGGATGTAACTCAGTGATAGAGTGCTTGTTTAGCACACTTAGGGCTCTGGGTTCGATCCCCAGTACTGCAAACATACACACACACACACACACACACACACACACACACACACACACACACCTGCAAGAAAAGAAAAAGAAAGAAAGGAAGGAAGGAGCCAGGCTGAGTAACATCCCTGGCAGAAGGGGTGGCACAGAGGACAAGCTGGTGAGTCTTGCACTGGGTCAAGAAGGACCCGATTCCTCGGAAGACAGTGACGACTGTGAGGCCATCATGACCCATGTGGACCCCTGCATCGCTCTAGTCATGCTCGCTGAGTCTGAGTCTAGAGACAAGAGGCACGCGGATCTAGAGCCCACTTTGCTGGTCTGCAGGGAATCATGACAACATCAGCCGCCCTCTGCAGGGTGAGTCGGGAAGCCACGCCTTGGGAAGAGATGGGTATGGGTGCCCCTCCGCTGGGGCAGGTCGTCAGATGGTCTGTATATGGCAGCAGAGGTGACTGTCAGCCAGATCCAGACAGCTGACAGCGCAGAAAGGAAGCGGAGGTCGTGACCAGGGTCTCTGCCACTCCCAGGCTCAGCCCTCCTAGCCTGAACTCAAGTGTTCTTCCTGAGGAATGACGCCTCCTGCTCCCCGGGCCTTGCTGAAGGCAAACCGGAGCCCGCAGGTACAGCAGAGGAACCGTTCACATTCATTCTATGGATGTCTGCTTACACTTTCCCTTTTAGAGCTATGTGCTCCATCAAGGCCCCCCCACACCGTCCCTGTCCAAAGGAGACTTGAAAGCGTACTTGAGTTAAATACCACCTGAGCTCCTCCGGTTAGCTGGTGACCCTGCAGGCCTCTGTTCTGACATGCCCAGTTGTGGGTGGACAGCTCAGTGGGTGGACGCCGAGAGCTGAGAGCAGAACCGAGGGCAGAGAATTCTGGCAGGAAAAATCGGACTTGCCCCAGGCTGCCAGAGCGCTGCGGCCAGGGCTAGGCTCCGGCACACGTGGTTCAGGATAGATGGCGTAGGGAATTTTGCTCTCATTCCGTGGGAGGGCTGGGGCTCTACAGAGACTGGGGACTTTGACTCCCTGCTATGAGTAGGGAAACTGAGTCCCAGGGAGGGGCCACGTGTGCTGAGTTTGCCCAGGGAGTGCCTGAGGGCACTGTCTCTCACACAGCACACACCAAGGCTGCCAGTTTGAGGCTGTGGGATGTGGAGTGTGGGGGCGCCCAGCTGGAGAGACAGAACTTGACTTGGCAGGGGAAGGGGGCTGGGTCCAGGAGCCTGAGACCCCAGCAAAAAGGAGCTTAGGAAGCTTCTGAGCTGCAGGAGAGGAGGCGGCGCGGCGGGAGGGAGGGAGGTGGGTGTAGCTGCACACAGGCAACTCCAGGGCCCTGTGATAGAATGTTCTGTTTCTTGCCTGCATCCGAGAAACTAGATTAGAGCGTCACAAGCTGTTCTTGCTGGGGAAACAGGGTCCAGAGTATTTGGGACCTCTTTTATAACTCTGTGTGAATTGACAATTGTCTCAAGATACAAAGTATAAGAGGGAAAGTTTTTAGCCAGATGAAGTAGCAGTACGCCTGTAATCACAGCTACTGGGGAGGTGGGGGTAGTAGGATGGAACATTCAAGGCCAACCTGGGTAACTTAGTGAAACACTGTCTCCAAATAAAGAAGGCTGGGAACCAGGCACAGTGCTGCACACCTGTAATCCTAGTAATTGGGAGACTGAGACAGGGGGATTGCAGGTTCAAGGCCAGCTCCAGCAACTTTACCAGATCCTGTTTCAAAATAAAAATATAAAAAAGGGCTGGAAGTGTAGCTCAGAGTTAGAATGTCCCTGGGTTCAATCCTCAGTACAAAAAAAAGAAAAAAGAAAAGAAAAGAAATAGAGGGCAAGTGTGTGGCTTAGTGTTAGAACATTTAGAAAAAAAATTAAGAGGAAGGACTTCTGAGCTGGGTAGATGGGTAAACAGTTGAGCTTAGTGCACCCAGCAGCTGCACACCCGCCCTGGGGAGGCCTGCGAGCACAGTGACTTCTGGCCCAGCAGAAGCAAGCATCAGCAGCAAGGACCAGAACTGAGGGCAGGGGAGGGGGCAGAGAGAGGGCTCCTATGGGAGGAAGAGGGAGGAGCCCCTGAAGCCCTCAGTGACGGGTGAGGGAGCACAAGGGGTCATTGGAGGGGGTGAGACTGAGCATGGGGAAAGTACTGTCATGGTGATCAGGATGGGAGCCTCTGCCGTGCTGGGCAGTGGGACGTCTCAGAGCCAGCAGCTAGTTATATTTCCATAGGAAACGGTTTAGATGAGAGGCCGGTGGGCTTAGATGCAGGAAACGTAGAGGCCCAGGCCCTGCATTTTAATGCAGGTGTGACACAGGGACATGCCTCTTTCCTGGCTGTCTTGACTTCAACGCCCCTGAGTGCCCCCATTGTAGCCGGTGCCTGAGGAGACACCCGGAGTCACAATCCCTACCTGTACACTGACATCCCTTCCCAGGCCCCTGGTGACACAGAGACAGAGAGACAACTTTGACAGTGGATGAAACCAAGTCTGGCAGTAGACTTACAGGGAGTGTGAGTTCTGTGTGATTGCACGAGGTCTGTGATTTGCACATACATATTTATAAGGGTCCTAGACAGCCCCCTAGCTCCTCTCCAGCCCAGCTTTGCCACGTCTCCTAGTGTCCTGAGATGCCCTCCCACGTGGCAGGACCTCAGTTCTGGTCCTCGTCAGTGCCCCAGTGTGTCTTGCCCACTCTAAGCCCATAGCATCTCCCTGTGCAGAAACGGAGCTGGCCTTGGGCAGATGTGAGTCAGACTCATTCCAGGAGGGCCAGGTGGGCAGGCACCCTGGATGACAGCTTTACCTCTGCATATGTCAGGGACACAGACCCACTGAAGCCTCAGCAGGAAAAGCTACCATAGAGGACCGTTCTCTGAGGGCGCCTACCACCGACTCCTCAGCCTGTTGATACGGCAGGGAGATTGATAGAGCTGATGGTCCTTGTACCCAAAGCCTGCTCAACACACTGCAGCCAGCTCTGCAAAATCATCGGCAGCCCTGCGAGGCCTGTGCCAGGCTGGCTGCCCGGGCCAGGGTGGGGGCAGGGCAGTTAGGAGGTAGAGATAGAGAGACTGGCAGGTGGCCCCTTGTAGCTCCAGGCCAAGCTGGTGAAATGAGACCTCATCTCATCTCACTCATAGACACTGGGTGTCAGCCCAGTCCCCTCTGCTACAGGCTGCTGGGAATGCCAACGTGGAGAAGGTCTTCTAGAAGGGGCAGAATATTTAATCCAGGGAACTTTGATGCAACAGGGAAAGTGACTGTGGAGGAAGGAAGGGCGGGGGCCTGGCGGCTGAGGGAGGCCGACAAGTCAGGAGAGTCCCATCTCCTGGGGTGTCGCTGTCCCTGATTCACATGTATTGGAAGCAAGGCCAGATTGGATAATGACCAGCCGGGGATCAGACCAGCAGTCAAAAGACTCTAGTGTCTCAGCTGGTACTACCCCTGGGCCAGAGGAGAAAGCTTCCAGGAGAAGGCAAGACAACATGGCAGGGAGGAAGGCTGGGGCTGACTGGGAGGCCTTGGGAGTCAACCAGGGAGCCCCACAGAGATGGTGCCTGGATGTTCACCATTCTTATGTCCCAAGAAGGGCTTGCTCCTCCAGGGGTGCCCCCTTTTGCGATGGCCTTTGGCTTTGATTCTGGAAGGACTTGAGGGAGCAGATGGTCCCGGGGCATAAGCACAGCCCTGGGGTTTCATTGGCTCCAACACGTCTTAACCGGGTGGCCTTGGGAAGATCCCTTAGGCTCTCCGATCCTCAGTTTCTTCACTGTAGCAAGATCTAATAATACATGGCCAGTTGCTGCAAGGATTAGCGGCATACTGCACGCAAAGCGAGGGGCATGTGATCATGCACAGTAATGAGAAGCTATTAATACTGTGGCAACTGCTGGCTGCCGCCACCTCCTCCCCAGTGGTCCTGGCTTCAATGGGCCCATGGCCTCCAAAGGAGTTGCACCCACCTTTGCTAACACTGCAGAATGGAGGCAAGTCCCCTAAGGATTCAGGACAGGCATGGACAGTGCAGGAGATGCCTTAGACATGAACAAATCGAGAGGCTTCCCTGGTCCTGCATCCTACACATTTCACAGAGCATCCGAAGATGCAGGAGCTGCCAGTGTAGCAGCTGGTCCCGCAGCGTTGCCTCTCACAGGAGCGATTAGCTGTGTCATGCATCCATTTGTAATGAAATAGAAACGTTTTGATTTCTCCGGGAAGCCGGATTTTCTCCCAAATCCTTGCTGCTTTCATCCTTGAACATGAAACAGCCCATTCTAATCTCATACCGAGGGGCAGTGGTTATAAGGAGCCCATGAAATCTGATCAACCGCTCGGCTCCCGGGCAGGCAGCTTTGATCGCTGGGAGGCAGCAAGTCGTCCCCAGCCTGGTGCTAATAGCTCCATGCATTATTGAAGAGCCATGTTTTCGGGGGCAGAGACACCAGGGAGACATCCGGACTGCAGGCTGAGTGGCAGATGCTTCCCTTGCTCCTTGCTGTAGATCTTTGGGATCTGCCAGAGTCCCACAAAGAGGCACTTAAGAGAGCCCTCTGTGAAGCTCCTGCACCCGCCTTGGAGGACAGCTGATCTGGGATAAGAAAATAAGGTGAAACCACACTTTCCAATTGTTTTCATTGTCCTTCCTCTGACGCAAATGTCTGAGGAATGAACAGCTGCCTGGGGGCGTCCTCAGGATGGGGTACACATTCGGGAGGGATGCTCCTCTGAGGCCTTAGCTGGCTGGGCCAGGGCTGGATCTTGATGTTTTCTTAATCCTCTGAGTAGGATTCTGATACCCAGGTTTGGGGACTATGAGGGGCAAATCAGGGGCTGGGACTTAATTATCCCTGAGAATTTGCTGGAAATGGGAAAAGGAGGTGAGCAGGCTTGCTTTGCCCAATTTCACTTACTGTTCGAACTACATGAACTTAACAGACCCTTTTCTCCCATTCAAACATTGGCATTTGATTTTTTTTTTTTTTTTTTTTTTTTTGTGGTACTGGGGATTGAACCCAGAGGCATTCTACCTCCGAGCTACACTCCCAGCCCTATTTTTTTTATTCTTTATTTTTGAAACAGGGTCTCACTAAGTTGCAGAGGGCCTCCCTAAGTAGCTGACACTGGCCGCAAACCTGCAATCCTCCTGTCTCAGCCTCCCAAGTACTGGGATTACAGGCATGCACTACCACACCCGGTGCTGGTATTTGAATATCTACAGCATGCTGAGCTCAGAGGCACCGGAGGCCTGCCAGTGGGCGAGGACAGATGGGGTTCCCAGCTGTCAGATGGCCCCCGCTGATCCCTGTCTACTTATCCATGTGCTTACGGAGCCCCCCTCCCACACGAAAGAGGGCTGACCTGTGCAATGAAAAGAATATTCCAGAATGATGGAGTGGAATGTGCAAAGCGAGGTCACTGGAGGTCGTGGCCTCCGCCATGCTCTCGAATCAGTTCTTTGGGGGAAGCCAGTTGCCATGCTGTGAGGACACCCAAGTAGTCCTGCAGAGGGGCCCACACACCATCTTGGAAGTGGCTCTACCAGCCCCAGCCAGGCCTTTGAGTGACGTCAGCCTGCTGACGTCTTCACTACAAACGCCTAAGAGATCCTGACCCAGAGTTACCCAGCTGCCCACATCCCTGACCAACGCAAGCTGTTCACATAAGAAATGCTTGTTGTGAGCTATTACATTTTTGGGGTGATTTGTTACACAACTATATATAGCTAGTGCAGCGACCTTCCACGAATATCACAGTCTGGTGGAGAATTTGATATTGATCAACTAATCACACCGGAAATTGCTATAAATGCCTCTATTAGGAGGAACTTCTCTCGTCAGTTGGAAGAGTCAGGGAAGGCTTACTGGAGGAAGTGATGTCAGGCTAAAGGGCAGGTATGAGCGTTCAGGTAGAGGAGCAGCTTTGAGCCAGGGCCTTGGGCAGGGAGGCTGGTTCAGAGGCCCAGGGCTGGGGACCAGTGAGGTAGAGGCCCCCAGGTGAGACTAGATTCACTATTCAGGCATAAAAGAGACTCCAGATGAAAAAGGAGAAACCCTAGATAAGCAAAGAAGTTGACTTAACTGAAGGTGATGGACTGGCGGCGCGGGGAGGGGGGGGCACCCGAATTCACATGATGTACTTTCACAAATACATCAAAGTCAATCACTAAACTAAACTTCAGAAGGAGGGAGGGCGAGGGAGTGGGGTGGGAATTGGGGAAGGGGTTAAATGAGAAATGTGTGCATATATGCCTTTATCAGCTTGTACCTAACAAAGATGTATGATTACAATGCACCAATTAAAAAAAAAAAAAAAGCCCGGCGTGGTGGCGCACGCTTGTAATCCCAGCATTTGGGAGGTTGAGACCGGAGGATCTGGGTTCGCAGCCAGCCTCAGCTACCTAGTGAGGCACTCTGCAACTTAGTGAGATCCGGTTTCAAAATAAAGAATAAAAAATAGGGCTGGGGGTGTAGCTCGGAGGTAGAATGCCCCTGAATTCGATCCCTAGTACCGAAAATAAATAAATAAATAAGTAAATAAATAAAGATTCACTCTTCAACCTAACTGCAGCAGGAGCGGTAGGAGAGTTTGAAACAAGTGGTGCCATGCTCGGCTCTGCTTTCAAAGCTTCCCTTGGTTTCTGCGGCGCGAGGCTTGGGGCTGGGGGGGGGGCATGGGTGGTGGCAGGAGCCCCGCAGAGGGCTGAGGCGTCGGGAACCAGGTGGTATTCATGGGCGTGGAGAGGGGGGCAGATTGAGAGTCGTTTAAGAGGTCAGATTGAAGGCCCTTGGTGATGACGGTACTTGAGGTACTTGGCTGGGGTGGATGAAGGGGAGGGAGGTGTCTTGGGTGAGTTTTATGTCCTAGGGCTATGGATGGTCTGAGGGTTCCGTCTGTCTTACAGACCCCAGAGAAACGCACTTCTTGGGAAGTGGAAGTGCCCGCCCCTTCCTCGGGGCGTGGTCTTGTCCCACCGAAACTGCTGTGGACTGAACTGCGTCCCCCAGCCCCCAAATTCCTGTGTTGAAGCCCTAGCCCTCGAGGGGCTCTACTTGGGGAGGGGGCGGGGCTTCGGGAAGTGATTGGTTTAGGAGCTCAGGAGGGTGGGGCCCTTGTGATAGTATTAGTGAGCTTATTAAAAGAGACTAGAGCTGGGCGTGATGGCGCACGCTTGTAATCCCAGCATTCAGGACCGGAGGATCCAGGTTCGTGGTCAGCCTCAGCTACCTAGTGAGGCACTCCACAACTTAGTAAGAGCCGGTTTCAAAATAAAGAATAAAAAATAGGGCTGAGGGTATAGCTCGGAGGTAGAACGCCCCTGAGTTCAACCCTAGTACCGCAAAAAAAGAGACCAGAGCGCTTGCAGCGTGCGCTCTCTCTTGATCCCTCTCTCTCCACGTGAAGACACAAGGCAAAAGCTACTTTCAAAACAATTATAGACAGTATTTGCCTTTTTTACTCCCATTCTTTCATGTAGTAAGGTGGAGGGTTCTAGAATCCATGTGGCGTGATACTACAGCAGAGTGAAGGCAGGAGCAGATGTGAGACTCCAGCTGTCTCCTATTAAGCCAGGAATGAAAGGGATTTGCAAAACTGTAAACAATACTACCCTTCTCGCTAATTGCTTTTGTTTGGGAAAAATATAGTTTTTTTTAAAAATAAAAATTATATTACTCATTAACATAATGGGTTTATTATTGCTGTTTTAAATAAATTAGTGAAGCTGGGCATGGTAGCACATGCCTGTAATCCCAGTACTTGGGAGGTTGAGATAGGAGGATCGCAGGTTTGAGGCCAGTCTCAACAGATTAGTGAGGCCCTCAGCAACTTAGTGAGACCTTGTTTCAAAATAAAAACCAGGTGTGGTGGCATATGCCTGTAATCCCAGTACTTGCGAGACTGAAACAGGAGAATCACAGATTCGAAGACACCTTCAGCAATTCAGGGAGACTCTCAGCAACCTAGCAAGATCTTGTTTCAAAAAAAAAAAAAAAAATTAAAAAGGGCTAGGAGTATAGCTTGGAGGTAGAATTCCCCTGGGCTTAATTCTCAGTACCACAAAAATAAAATAAAAACAAAAAGGGTCGGGGGTATAGCTCAGAGGTAGAATGCCCCTGGATTCAATCCTCAGTACCAGTTAATTAATAATTTGATACTGGTGTAGTGGTGCACACCTGTAATTCCACTACTTGGGAGGCTGAGACAGGAGGATCACAGGTTCGAGGCCAATCTCAGCAACTCAGCAAGGTCCTTCAAAACTTAGTGAGACCCTGTTTCAAAATAAAAAATAAAATAGGGCTGGGGGTGTAGATCAGTGGTAGAATACCCCTGTGTTCAATCTCCAGTACCACACGTACACACATTAAAAAAAATTAAATGCTTTAATTTTTAATATGGTAAATACTAATAGATGGAACCCACTTAAACGGAAGATCTTCTGGGTCTTAAATTTTAAGAGTATAAAAATTGGCGTCTAGACACCAAGGAATCTGAGAACTGCTGATCTAGAACAAGATGGCCCCTTACCTCCCTGGGGTCTCCTCAGTCCTCTCTTCCATCATTAACGATGTGTGAGGGGGAGGTCACCAGGTAACAAACGGGTACTCCAGGCATGAATGCCTCAGGTAGTCAGGAAGAGCTTGCTTCACATCCCCGCCTATGGTGTTCATGAAACCGTTAGCTTGGGGAGTAACACGAACAGAAGCATCACTTTTATTTGCAGTCAGAAAAGTGTACCATTGAACCCCACACCTCATACACACAAGATGGGGCCAGGAGAAGCCCAGTTTTAAATGCTGACTTGTCGGCTCTTGCTTGGGTAATTTCTGGTCTCCCTCTGATCCTTTATACTTTCCTGTTAGAATGTAGACAGTGAGAGCCAGGTGTGGTGACACATGCCTGTAATATCAGTACTTGGGAGGCTGAGACAGGAGGATCACAGGTTCGTGGCCAGCCTCAGCTACTTAGTGAGGCCCTCTGCAACTTAATGAGACCCTGTTTCAAAAACAAAAAATAAAATAGGGCTGGAAGTGTAGCTCAGAGGTAAAACGTCCTTGTGTTCTATCCCCAGTGTGACACACACACACACACACACACACAAACACACACACACACATGAATATAGACAATGAATGATCTTTCCAAAAACACTAGAAAAATGGTTGAATCCTATTTCACCCCGATTAAAAATCTTTCAGCAGCTCCTGATCAACTGGAGGTATTGTCTCAAATCATCATTAAGTCATGCTAAGTCCTTCTGGGTGTAGGCCCTCCTAGAACCACTACCTCTGACCGCCTCACCCAGCTGCTGGAAGCTTGCTGGGGTCCTAGGCACTCTCTCATGATAGGACTTTGTAAATGTGCACGCCGCTCCCCAGCGGTACCTGAAAGACCCTCTTCCTTCCTTTGTTGCTCGGCTCCTGCAGGGCTCAGCTTGGAATCCTCTCTTGTGGGCGTCCCTGCTCAGCCTTCCACACAGGTCACTAGAAGATAAACTGTCGGCCATGCTGAGGGCTGTATCATCACTTCAGCCCCGGGGCTGAGATTGTGCCTGTGCAAATCAGGCCTTGTTGGTTGTTGGCTGGCAGTGTCCATTCTGATTGACCAGCATCCATTCTGATTGGTCAGTTTCTTGTTTTAATTGCTTTTTGTTAAATATACTTAAAATCTCCCTTTCCAAAGGCCTTAAAAAACAAAAAACAAAAAAACAAAAAAAACGCCCTCAATTATTTACCAAATGAATCATGAGAAAGTACTACAAAGTCATCAAGTGAGCTGCTTTCAGAAGGCCCATCTCAGGGCCGGAGGTTAAAGCCTCCCCTCCCCCCACGCTGGGGATCAAACCCAAGGCTTCACGCATGCTAGACACGTTCCCTTCCATTGAGCTGCACCTCTGAGCCCAAGGTCCTTCATAACTGACCTGGTGTTGAAAACAGCCTGCACAGTCCTGAGCTCCAAACACCTCAGCCAATTAATAGCTTTCTCGGAACCACACGATAGCAAATGATTAGGGCCTCAACTCCTTCAATTTACAATCCCCTTTCAGCCAGCTGGCTCTTCATACACCTGCACCAAGAGAACGCACCAGAACGCACCTGCCCTGCAGGGAAATGCATCCTACGGTATTTGGGTGTGTCAGACGTCCTTGGTCCAGTAGATGCATTAACTAAGGCCTCAGTCTTTGCAGTTGCAATTCTCCAACTTGTGTTTCACAGTAATCTCCTAAATGAACAAATTGCAGAGTGCTTCAATGCCTTGAAACAATTATGCATCCCAGTCAATACCCTTCTCAAAAGTTGCTAAGAAGAATTACATTCTCAATCCAATCTGATCATTACCGCCAGGGGGGAACACTCAATAAAACCCCCGGGGCTCTGGATCCAGACACATTTTCTCATTTTCCATTAAAACTATTCGCTAGGGTTACTCTGACTCAGGGGAGAGTAAAAAAAAAGGAAGAAAGAAAGAAATCCTCATTTGGGAGTGGGCGGGACATCTGTAGAATAAAGAGGAGTGAGCTGGGTGGTGGTGGTAGTGCATGCTTGTGATCCCAGTACTTGGGAGGCTGAGACAGGAGGATCCCAGGTTCATGGCCAGCCTCAGCAACTGAGTGAGGCCCTTGGCAACTTAGTGAGACCCCGTTTCAAAATAAAAAATAAAATAGGGGCTGGCGGTGTCGCTTGGAGGTAGAATGCCCCTGGGTTCAATTCTTAGTAACACACACACACACACACACACACACACACACACACACACACGCACGTGGCCCATGCAAACCAACACCAAGCTCCTTTCCCTGCAATCAAGGTTTGTTACATTCTCCCTCTCCCTCTGGCCTTGCCCAGCCACGTCAACTCCCTGTTACAGGCTGGGGTCAACTCTCCCCCCTCCAGGAATCATGCCATCCTGGGCAGGAAGGTGCTGGGGCTGGGTGCCCCTGGATGGATCAGGGTGGGGAGAAGCCTCCCAAAGACATGTCTGGGAGTTAAATAAACACAGAAGTTAAACTGAAAACAATTTGAGATAGAATCAAAGAGATTAAAAAAAATTGGTAGAGAAGAGACATAAAGGAAATATAATTTTATAGTCTCGCATACTTTCCCAGGACACTCTGCAAGCCAATCTCGCTCTCTGAGGCCTGTTACTCCCAAAGTTCTGGGAAATCTGTAAATCTATGTTGTACACTGTTAACTAGCCCACCAATAAATAGTTTAAGCAAGGAGAGATACGAAATTTTGAGAGAGCTCTAATTCCAGGGACTTTCCAGTGTTATCTATTGATCAGATAATGGAGGCCGTGTCAACCTAACAATACTGAGGATGACCAGACCACCATAAAACAGCTGAGATCACCAGACTGATGTCATCCTCACATACCTTCCCATACCCACTCCTTACCACCTCTCCTTGAAAAGAGAAGCCAGGAACCCCAAAACACACCTCTCACTCACAAGATGGCCCACATTCTCCCTTGAATGTGTTTCCCTTACTTTCCTAAGTAAATCTCTGCGCCTCTCCTGGCATGTGCTGAAATTCTTCTTGGTCATACATGCCACGGACTCCACTGGTCCCGAGTCTAGTTTCCTCCTCTCTCTGGGAACTCCTGCGGACCCTTTTTGGGAGATACCACTTCTCCCATGACAGGTTGAGATCCAAACTACCTAAACTGATACCAAACACTGCTGCTTGATTGCGAGTGTGGGGGTGAATGGCAGATGCATTTTAGCTACTTTTTTTTTTTTTTCTTTTGACTGTTTACTCAATACCCACTAATGTGCGAGACTCTGTGTAGGTTCAGGCTCCAATGTGTAACACACACATGTGCACAAACATGTGTGCGTGCGCGCACACACACACACACCAATTTTGTTTGGAAACATCAGCAAATGCAGCTTCACAAGAATTATTACAGGAGTAAAAATTCTCCAAAGGGGAATGGGAGTCTAATTCTGCCCAGCTCTGCAGGGGCTGCAGAGATTCGCCTTCTATACATGGCTTCTCTGCGCTCTAAGTTTTGGCCCAGGAGTGAAAGGGGAGAGCCAAAGTCAGGTCTCTGGAGATGACTCAGGGGCAGGTTTCTGGGCTTCCCCTCTGGGTCCTCCCTGTCACCACCGCCCTAGCGGCGGCCACACTGCCAGTCTGTTGGCCAGCCATAGGATAGCAGGCACATCGTGTAGGCAGCTGATATCTGGCCTGGGAGTCGACAGCCACAGCCCCATCGCAAGAAGATTTCCCTCTCAGCCAGCTCCTCCCATAGCTGTCTAGAGAAAAAAAAAAAAAAGCCAAAGAAAACAGAGCCCGGGTGATGGATGGGGCTGTGTGTGTCTTTCTCTTGCGCCTGTGGATTTTTCAATCGGAAAGAAGAAGCTTATCTCTTGGTTTTAATTGATTTTAATATGGCTCAGCCAGGCTAGATCAAATCTCAGCTCCTGCGGGGCCTGCCTTGAATAGTGTGAGGAGCTGTCTGAATGCTAATAAGAGGGGCTTGGGAGAGGAGGAGGCAAGGGGGCCCGTGGTTTGCATGGGAGACCTCCCCGTCCTTGGGGATGGATTCATCCCCAGATTTCAGGGGGCGGTGTGGGTATGGAAATGGGGGTAGTCTAACCTCTAGCTGAGGCTTGATGCAGAGGGACCTAACTGTGTAGTTGTAATTACAGCCTGGAGGGCTTCCATCTATTGTAATATTTGGACTTTTATCAGTCAACTTCACATTACTGTAGCACAATGCATGAGGCAATTAACTTATAAAGTAAAAATGTTTATTTTGGTTCATGATTCTGGATGTTTAAGCAACATTCCTTGGGTCTCTGGCAGGGGTGGCACATCACGGTGGGAGTGTGTGGCGGGGGGGGGGGGGAGACAGAGAGAGAGAGAAAGAGAAAGAGAGGTATTAGGTCAAAGGTGAGTCTTTTGATTATAACCAGTCTCACTGCTCAAAGGAAAACAACTTAACTATTTCTATTTACAGTTCTGGTAGTTAGTCTAAAAGTGCTTAGACCAAGCTGGGTGTTGTGGTGCATGCCTGCAATCCCAGTACTTGGGAGGCTGAGACAGGAGGACTACAGGTTCACAACCAGCCTCAGTAATTTAGCAAGGTCTTCAGCAACTTAGTGAGATCCTGTTTCAAAATAAAATAGGGATGGGATATAGCTCAGAGGTAGAATGCCCCTGTATTCAATCCTCAGTAACACACACACAGACACACACACAGACACACACACTGCAGTAACTTTGGACACCATCTATTCACTTCTTGCTATGAAAAGTTGGCCAGGAGTGGTGGTACATGCCTCTAATCCCAGTACTTGGGAGGCTGAGACAGGAGGACGGCAGGTTTGAGGACAGCCTCAGCAATGTAGTGAGTTTCTCAGCAATGTAGCAAGAGGCTCTGTTCCAAAACAAAACAAAAAAGTGGGGTTGGTGACGTAACTCAGAGGTAGAATGTCCCTGGGTTCCATCCCCAGTACCACACGTGTACACACACACACACATACCACACGATAAGTTCAAGTATGCTTCTTTCCCATATTGTGTTCAGCTCTTCATCCAGTTTTGCTGTGCTGTCTGTAGTTCTTCTATTATTTGTCTTTACTATGCAAGGTTGTTTGCTTAAACCTTAAACCTTGGCTCCGTCAGCTTTGCGCACTGTCTGTTTACTGCCTACTCTATGAGGAGATGTTTCTGCCTCTGCTTCTCCTCGATCTGAGTTTCTGTTCTGATTTATGTTACAGGACCAGGCGCTTTAACTTTATGTTAGGTTGGCAAGTTCTTCTACCTGATCACCTTCTTTTACGTCATCAAGGTTACAGCATTCGTGCCAGGCGTGGTGGCCTGGTGGCCACTTTTAGGTTGATTTCCTTCTCTGCTTCAACCTATAGTCCTCCCCCTTATCCACGGGGGGCACACTCCAAGATCCTCAGTGGATTCCTGAAACCACAGACAATAGTGGATCCTATATAAACTACATTTTTCCCCATGCATACATATCTATGATGAGATTTAATTTATAAATTGGGCACAGAAGGAAATTATGGATAACTAATAATCAAATAGCTTATAGAGCTATACATTGTCATAAAAGTTATTGAGAACTTATGAATTATTTCTGAGCTCTTTCAGTATTTTCAGACTGTGTTGGCCATGGATAATTAAAACCTCAGAAAGTGAAACCTCAGATAAGAGGGCTGTCACCGTGGAGGAGTTTCTGGAGAATGGACCTGGACTCAGGACAAGGCGTACATGGCAAAAAGGAACCTTATAGCACATGCCAGTCAGAGAGACAGATTTATTTAGGAAGTCAGATACACACTGGAGGGAGACACAGCACTTGGTCTGCATGTTACTATTTATTTATAGAGTGACAGTAGGTAGGGTGAACTAGAGGAGGAGTCAGGACAGAGTTGCACAATTTTGCACCAGTTTTCCCTGTGCTTGCATATTGCACACATCACGTTACTTTTTGCCAGCAAGGATCAAGGTCAAGGACTTGGGGCTAAGGAGGATGCTTTGTTCCTTTGCTCCCCAGTTGCTTGGTTTGCATTTCAAAGGTTCACGGGCATTTGCCACATTCCAGCGTTCCCTGAGTCTCAGTTCTTTTGAGACTTCTGTATATCTTTCCTTTTCAGTATCCCCGAGAATTCCCATCTCAGGGCCACTGTACTTAGTTCCCTTTTCACTTTCCAGAAAGTCAACCCAGTCTCTGGGTCCAGTGAGCACTTCATCATGTTGACAGGGATTTCCATGCATATGGGTTTCCACGGGCATTTGGCTGGGAAGCCATGTTTCCTCCATCAGGAAGAACAGAAAGGTCCCCTCTGGAAGGCTCTGGGTCCCTCTGAGCAAGGCGCTCCACCTGCTTCAGGGCCCTCAGGAGCACTCAGTTCCCTGTGACAGATGCCATCTTGGTACGGCAGCCTGGTTCAGGGATGCAGAGCATTGTGCTAGGCTGAGATGGCATCCAGGAAGGAAGAAGGTGTCTACACAAAAGCAGCCAAGAGGGCAGGGCCCGGGGTAGCAAGAGGAGAGCCCACTGCCCATGTAGCCTGCAGAGCCTGCGGGAGGGTGAGTGACCCTGCCTCTGTGGGAGCCTGGGGCCGACCTGGCTCCGTGGTTGCCTGACCCCGAGCTCCATGGGGCAGAGGCCACAGGCGGCTGGCTGCCACCCACAGAGCGCCTCCCTCCCTGCTCGGACTTGGAGGATCCCTGGATGGTGGGCTCTGTGAGGACCCACCTGAACATCGGTCATTGCGTCTACCCATGGGACTTGGTGGAGTTGATTGCTTTCCTCTGGACACCTGCGGGAGTAGGGAACCAGGATGGGGGTGTAGGGAGAGGAGAGGCAGACGGAGCAGGGTCCCAGGGCCGAGAACAGTGAGGACCGAGGGCAGGTGGGGGAGATGATGGAAGATGTCGCCAATTGTGGACAGGGCAGCTCACGATGACCTCCCTGGGCTCCAGGGGGCTGAACTGCTTGCAGTCCCTCTTCCCTCCTCTTTGGCTACCTGTGCCTCAGTTTCCTTGTTTCCTATCCACTTGCACCTCCCTTATTGAGCTTCTTTGGGGTCTCTGGGGCATCATCTGTCCGTTTCAGCTCTGAGGTTCGAGGCAGCCAATCTAGATTCCTCTGCCATCCAGTGCTCCTCTTCAGAAATACTGAGCGAGGATTCGTGTCTGGGGTGGCACAAAGCAAGGTTATGATCAGCTCCGAGTCCTACCTACAAAGGAGGAGGTAGATCCACAGGGATGGAGCCCGGCATGGACCCGATTCTCCTGTAGGGGCAGATGAACCAGAGCCAGGAGGTCACAGGGCACATTCTGCACGTACCCCTGGAGACAGGCTCAGCCCCCCAGGACTGGGGAAGGGAGGGCCATTCTGCTGTGGAGTCCAGTGGCCACTTAGGAAACTGGGAACTCAGACCACAGTAGAGGGCATCAAGCTCCTCTCCCCAGGAACCTGGGTGAGCTGGCAGCTCTGCAGTTTGCAGCACAGGCTACGGAAGACAACCTGGGACTAAGTGTGTGTGTGTGTGTGTGTGTGTGTGTGTGTGTGTGTGTGTGTGTGTGTATGGGGGTGGGGGGAGGTTAGGGGGCTGAAACAGGCAGAGTCTGCAAAATGTCCAAGGTTGCCAGGTAACCACTCAGCCTCCTCGCTGCCTGGCTGGACCAGAGCTGGGCTGGCAAGATGCTGTGTGCAGGAAGCAACCTTATACATCTAAGTCTTGCCCAACCTCTCTGACCATGTAGGTAGGAACTGGCGCCAGAAAGCCGGGGTGGGGGAGGGGAACTTACTTCCTGCACAACGTGCCTGGGGCACCCAGAAAAGCCAGTTCTCTCCAGGGTCCCTTGCAATCCTCCTCCCTTAGGACCCAACCTAAGTCCCCAGGCCGGAGTCCTGACCACTCCTCCACCAGCCCCCAGGAGGCTCCAGCGCAGCCACCGCCACTGCCAGGCACTCACGGCTAGACTGGTCCTGTTTCTGGTGTCTCCTGGTGCCCACAGTGAGTGCTGGCGGGGCATGTGAAGAAACACTTCTCCCCACCTGCAGCCTTTCTCTCCTGCCCAGAGAGGATGCTCTGGCCTCCCTCACGTCTGAGCTGAGCGCAAGGGCTATTTTAAAACTGTGAAAAGATTCCTGAAAGGTTACGAGGAATCCTGGGTGTTGTTTGAGAGAAAGAAATGTCTAACTCCGAGTCTCAGAATCTCCAGGGGTAGCCGGGAGTGGTGGCGCACGCTTGTAATCCCAGCATTCGGGAGGCTGAGACCGGAGGATCCGGGTTCGCAGCCAGCCTCAGCTACCTAGTGAGGCACTCCACAACTTAGTGAGACCCGGTTTCAAAATAAAGAATAAAAAATAGGGCTGGGGGTATAGCTCGGAGGTAGAATGCCCCTGAGTTCAATACCCAGTACCGCAAAAAAAAAAAAAAAAAAAAGAATCTCCAGGGGTGAAGAGACCAGGGGCCTGTGTCTGAGTCAGCTCGCAGCTGAGGCAGCGGCTGTGACTTTGTTCTGGCTTGTACCGGCAGCCTGGCATAAGGACCAGGGGTGTTTGGCAGCTTTTGTACGAGCCAAGGTCTTGAGGACACTTCTGTAAACTCTGAGCACAGGCCAGGGAAGGGAATGGGAAAGGTGGACCCAGGGCTTATAGCAGGTGAGTGTCCCAGGACTTGGGGACAAGGCCGGGCCCACCATCCCATTTGTGGGTAGGCAGGAACAGGACCCGGGGCACTCCCAGGCCAGGGCATCTGTGTTCCCTGCCTCGCCCCAGCACGGGGTCTGCCAGGGCAGCCACTTCCTCCACCACCCCAGCAAGGACTCTGCAAGCTGCGGCAGTGGGTGAAGCCGCATGGTCCTCTCGATGGCTGTGGTGCAGTCAACGGCGGAGAGGAACAGTGACTGCTCTGCTCACACTGAAGTCCCCTGTGTGGACGTGTCCTGCAGGAATAGCAAGAACAGTGCTTTGGTTTTTATCAAATGCCTTGCCTATGTTAACAGTGAGACAGGCAGGAAAGAAATGATTGTGTGCGCATAACTTCTCATTTGATGGAGGAAGAGAGTAAGGCCCAGAAAGGAAGGGGCTCAGGCAAGGTCACACAGCAGAAAATATTAGAAGCAGGTGCCCGCTAACGAGCCATTTGACAAACACCGAGGGTTGTGATTTGGCATCTAAAGGGGGGGGGGCAGTCTTAAGAGACTGAGCCCTCAACCTGGGAGATGGAGGCCATCCAGACAGTGTCAGAACTGAATTGGAGGACACCGATCTGGCTTCCCCTAGAGAATCACTTGGTGTGTGGAGAAACAACCCCCGCCCATCTGGTGTCAAAGTAGAGTGCTGAGTGGTGTGTGAGAGAGAGAGAGAGAAAAAAAAAAAAGAAGAAAGAAAGAAAAAACGCGTTGTTTTTTCCCTCTCCTTAACACTTGCCCACTCCCACGCACACACCCTCGCTTCCCCTCCCCCTCTGCCCCCTCCCCTGTGCTCACACAGCAGCTCTAGGGAAGGGTCTCAACTCGATTTCAAAGGATGCTGATCTTTGTCAGCGACATTAATGAATCACAGCCCGGGAGGCGCCAACCTTCCTAAAAATATCCGAACCCCTCAGTGCAGAGGGAGGCTGTGAAGGCGTGCATCCGCAGAGAGCCAGCCCGCTGCCTCGCAGAGAGACTGCAGCTCACCCACGCGCTACAGATGGGGACACAGGCCCAGAGAGGGGAGGGCCGCATGTCTGACCCCGAGTCTCAGAATCCTCAGGGGGCAGAGACCAGGGACCTGTGTCTGTGTCTGGGACCCTGTGGGGGGCTCTGCAGAGTGTTCCTCTGTGGTCAGCAGCCACTCAAGGTAAAGGAGGAAGGAGGCACTGTAGTCTAGAGCCCTGGTGGGGCTGAGCCCTGGAAGGAACCTTGCTCTGTGGGGCCCCAGGCCCCCTGCAGATTCCGTCAGGAGCTCCTATGGGTGGAAGCTGTCCACCGGGTCAGGTAGGGGCTGAGGAGAGGTCACAGGAGGGTCCTTAGGCCATGGTGGAACTACCTTCCTTTGAAAGAGTCTTCCAGCCGGACGTGGTGGCGCACTCTTGTAATCCCAGTACTTGGGAGGCTGAGACAGGAGGATCACAGGTTCGTGGCCAGCCTCAGCTACTCAGTGAGGCCCTCTGCATCTTAGTGAGACCCTGTTTCAAAATAAAAAATGAAAAAATAGGCTTGGGGGTGGAGCTTGGAGGTAGAATTCCCCTGGGTTCAATCCTCAGTACCGAAAAAAGAGAAAGTCTTACTAGGCAGGAAAGACGAAGAACGGCCCCAAAGATGGAGAGTAGCGGTCAAACTTAGTTCTGCTTCACGAAGTTCTAGCTCATTCATTTCACCTTCCTGCACAGGGGCCCTTTAGCACCCCTCAACCCCTGTGATAGGGAGGGATCTCGCTGGTAGCTGCAGCCTTGTTTCTCAAAGTGTAGGCCCTGAACCAGTGGGGTGACTGAACCTGGGAGCCTGCTGGAAATGCAGAAGTGCAGGCCCCACCCCGGAGCTGCGGCCTCAGACCCCCGGGGCTTCTGCTCATCAAAGTCTGAGACGCACTGGCCCCTGGAGCCACCTCCATCAGGTCTTACCCAGGGCTGCTGCGTGTGATTAATTGCACAGGCATCATATTGCTAATTAGCTGGGAGGGGAGCAGGCAGGATGACAAATACGGAGGAAAAAGTGGAAACTCTGCTCCCTCTCCCTGGAGGTTCACAGAGTGGTTGAATCTGGAGACATAAAAGGTGTAAGAGTTCACCAGTCCCACCTCTTTCCTCAGCCTCCCTGCTCCTCCCAGCTCTCTGACAGCTGCTTTCCAGTTCTGGCTTGGGTTCCCATAGTGACGGGAGGTTCAGCACCTGTCAGGGCCGTCTGTTGCAGGGTGGACGGCTGTGACTCACAGAGCCTCGGAGGGGAGCAGAGGTTCCTTCAGGGGCCCGGTGCCCCTTCTCCATCACTGCTGGTCTCTGATGGTGCTTCAGGTCCCCGCCTGTTCCTCCTTTACTCTCATCCCCACCCCACCACTCTTCTCTCTTTCCATCCCAAAATAGCCCTTCCATTTGTGTTTGGAGCGTCATTTTTCGGGTCTGTCTTTACTGGCTGTGGGGATGCTGTTACGCTGGAGAAGAGACTGCCAGGATGTAGAGAGTGGCGCTGGCCTCCCTTCTTCCCTTCCTCTCGCATCTCAGAGAGAAAGGCACCCGGGTTCTGCTCTGAAATGCAACAAGGACAGGCAGGCACCCAGGTTCCGCTCTGAGATACAAGGAGGACAGGCAGACACCCAGGCTCCACTCCGAGATGCAACGAGGCGGCACCTCCAAGGGCCCTGCGAAGCTGCGCGGACACTGCCATGCATATGGTGCACAAGTGAGAGGGGTGTGGTCCAGGACTATGACCCCTCGCTTACAGGGGCTGGGAACGACAGGGACTTAGTTCCCAGGGAAGCCCCAGGAAACCACAAGGTCATTTCCCAAAGAGTCCTGTTGGAGCCAGTACATGCGCACCGTGCGGGGTGCGAGCCTCTGCTTCCGTCCCTGCCTCCCCAGGGCTCCCGGTCAGAACGGTCCGGGCCTCTGGACAGCTCAGTCTGCACGTCCCGTCCCTGCCGACTCCTCCTCCTCTCCCCCAGCCCTGCCTGCTGCTGTCTCTTCCTTACTGAGTAGCACCATTGTTACCCAGTTGTGCAAGCCACAAACACGGGTCACTTTCCACTCTGACCTCCTTCTCCCTCCTCCTCTCTCCCCCATGTCCCCATGGAGATCTGCCAGTTTGGGAAGTCTGCTGATTCCACCTCCTTCAAGACCCTATGCTGTCTTCCTGCTCCGTCCCTACGGCCAGTGACCAGTGACCCAGCCCCAGCCCTGTTGCCCCATAAGTGGCCCTCTACTCACCTCTGTCCTCCTTCATTCTGACGGCCACGTGAGTGGCAAGTCAGCTGCTTCCTGGGGCTTGGAGCCACCTACTGACTCCCCTGGGTGGCTCTGCCTTCCTCAAGGTGCTCCTCTATCAGGCTGGCCAGGTTTAAGTGCTAAATACTGAGTGAGTGAGTTTTCTCTTTTCTTCCCTCCCTCCCTCCCTCCCTCCCTCCCTCCCTCCCTCCCTCCCTTCCTTCCTTCCTTCCTTCCTTCCTTCCTTCCTTCCTTCCTTCCTTCCTTCCTTCTTTTTTGTGGTACTGGGGGTTGAACCCAAGGGCATCCTACCTCTGAGCTATACCCTAGCCCTTTGCATTTTTTATTTTGAAACAGGGTCTCACTAAGTTGCTGAGGGCCTTGCTAAGTTGCTTGAGGCTGACCTCAAAGCTGTGATCCTCCTGTCCCAGCCTCCTAAGTACTGAAATTACAGGCGTGTGCTACCATGCTTGGCTTGGAGTGAGTTTTCAAAAGCTGTGAAGAATAAGGTAGGGATAACTAGATTGCTCCTTTCATCGTATGTGTGTGTGTGTGTGTGTGTGTGTGTGTGTGTGTGTGTGTGTGTGTGTACATGTTGCACTTGTGTATTCGGGAAGTCCTGCAGAGATGTTCCTGGTCCCTTTAGCAGTTGGCCTCAAGCCCAGGTGTTTAGGTTGAACTGTGGACCCAAGTGAGTCTGACCTCAAGCCCGTGGTAGTTCCACTACTCACCAAAACATTCCCTGAGCACCTTGGAGCCCCCCTAAAGAGACTGGATTTTATGCCATAAGCTTAGGGCCAGACTGAAAGATTTTCAACAAGCGGGTTTCTGTAATTTCAATTACAGTTATTTCTGGAGGGTATCTGACTGTGCCCGAACTTGCTACCCTCCAGTGAAGAGGCGGAGCCTTGTGCCACCTCCGTCAGGGCACTGTCCTGCTTTGTGGGGCTCAGGCAGAGGAGAGGGCATCAGCGGTGGTCTAGCCTGGGCTCTGACTTGCTTTGATCTCACTTCCAGGTAGCCGATGACGCCACTTCTGTGGCGGGTCCTGAGCTCTCTGCAGGAAGAGGCAGAGCGCAGCGCCAAATGGGGGCTCACTTCCACACCTCCGGCCAGCACCAGACTCTCCCATGTGGATCAGTTAGGAACCAAAAGACCGGAGACCATGAAGGCCCCAGCTCGGCACCAAGTTGAGCTGCGTATGGGATTAAGGTAGGGGCAAGGCCAGACCCAGGATTCTGAGCTTCAGTGACCTCAAGTACTGCACACTCACCCTGAGCCCAGTCCTGTCTGTGGCCACACCCCCTGCCCTGCAGCCTTGTAGCTAGGGCTCCTCCACCAGGCCAACCGCACTTTTCAAGGCCTCTGCTTCCTGCCACTCCAGTCCTCTTGTCACAGGGTCTAGGGATCTGTTGGAATGCCACCCCTCAGCCCCTGCTGACCCCCTCCCCACAGTTACTCATCCTGACCCAAGGACACCCACAAGGCCCCCTCTGGGGCTTGACCCTGGCAGGCATCTGTAGCGGGGGGCACACTTGGAGTGGGCAGCAGTGGGCACCTGCCTCTCTAGACAGTCCAGCATGCCCTGCACCTAGGTTCATCTCATCCCAGCTGCATGGATCCCACTGGGAGGGGGCGTGGAACCTCTGACTTGCTCTACTGCTGAGAACCACAACTCTCTGGGACAAGCCAAAACCACCAAATAGGTCAGGGTAAGAAGGACTTTGTCATTCCTCTCAGGATATAAAGGGAGAAAGGACAGACCAGAGAGGCAGAGGGCTGCCGGGAGCCACACAGCAGAGCCAGGGCTGGGCCTGGAATGCTTGCCTCCCGGGCTATCGTTTATGGGTGACAGCTCCATGCTGGCTGCTTATGGTGGTTATGACCATCCTGTTGACAACTGAAAAAAGAGCCAATAGCTCTTGTATCCAGTCACACGCCAGAGGAAGGGCGCAAGCTACCTTTAAGAACTCTGAGCTCTCAGGGCCGGACATGGCCTGTGTTCCAGGACAGGGGCCCTCTGCAGCTCCTGACGCCAGCAACCAGCTCTGCCTCACCCCGCTGACCACTGACCGGAGCTTATTCCCACAGACTCTGCCTGCAGCTGAGTTGAAATTGCTTCCTGACAGCTGCCCTAGCCCCCCACAGGGACAGCTCTGAGACTCACAGCACCTGGGGGACCCTTTTCCAAGCCTCTGAACTGTGGCATGTGGACCCACGGGGGTGACTGACCCCCAGCTCTGTGCACTTCTGCCCAGCTACCAGACTCCTGTGTTTACACAGGGCCTGAGGCCCCGGGCTCTCTGGTCCAAGACCATGAAAAACACGTGTCATTGGACCACTCTGATTCACCTGCATTGTGATGCAGGCGTCCCTCCCTCCGCTGCAGCCACAGGCAGCTGTGCAGCCCCCCGTGGCTGGCCCCAGGTTTCCCTTCCCTTCTTCGGGCTCTCCTGCTGTCCCTCTGCCCTGTGAGTCCCCGAGGACAGGGACAGAGTGTCTTCAACTTCACTCTGTGACACTGTGGAATTCACGTTGATCAGGTGCCTGCCTGTGCCTGGGCTCCGTAGCAGAGATTCATTGAATCTCCCAATAAAATGATGTAGTGAGCATTGCTAGCCATTCTGACAAGTGACAGAACAGATTTGGAGAGAGAGCTGTTCATTGGGAGAAGTTACATCATTAAATAATGGCAGTACTGGGATGCAAACCAGCATGGGTGACCCCTTCCCAAGAGTTTTCTCCACATCTCCTCCAAGGCACTGCATAAGGGATGATGAGACTCCTATAGGCTGCCGGAGCCCAGGCCACACCAGGCCTGCAGAGTCCCCGGGCTCTGCCACAGGGCAGCAGGAAGGCACCCCGTCCCCTCCCCCAGCCTAGCCCCAGCTGGTCAGCCAGGCCAGACGGGAGGAAGGCACGTGGTGCTGGCAGCCACACAAAAGGGTCTGCAGTCGCTGGGACACTTCCTTCCCTGCACAAAGCCCTAACCCCCTTCAGAAGCAGCCCTCAGCTTCCAGGACCCTAAAGAATGTCTGGAATGTTGCGGGGCCAGACAGCCTCCAGGCTCCTGCAGACTGGGGGGAGGCTGCTTTTGTGCCCAGGAGGACTGACCCTAGCCCAGAAAGGTCACTCCTTGACCTGTGACCCTGCCCTCTGACCCTGGAGTGGCTGGGCTCCCCCCTCCTCAGGACTCCCATGTCCCTTCCATGCCAGTGGGACCTGCCCAGAGTTCGCAGTAGCTCCAGGAAAGAGCAGAGGGGAGCTCTGGCTGGCTCCGACAGCTCCTCCAGGGCTGAACTCCGCCCCAGCACAAGTATCAGCCAGTCACCCCCGCCGCAGGGCACCAGGGGCTCCCTGGCTTTCATCTGGACAGTCGGTCCCCTCCCTGCTGCTCCTCCAGGGCTCAGTTTGCCTGTGCCTCTGGGCCCCTCCTGGGTGCCCCACCATCCTGGGAGTTGGAGTGGGGGTGGGGAGGCTTGAGCAAACAGATGTGAAATCCCCTTCTGGCTGCAGAGGAACCATAAACCTGAAACCTAAGGACACCATAGCAGGTGCTAAGAAGAGAGGAAGGTATTGCTGCCGGGGGTGGGGCTGCAATCTTACCCCTGAGCTCAGGGGAAAGGCATTTGAGTGAAGGTGTGAGAAGAGCATACTAGAAAGAGGAATGGTGGGGGGGGGGTGCACCCCCAGCTAGGTCAGAGAGCAGCAAGGCAGGCAGAGGCGGCAAGCGGCGGGGTCCCAGGTGGGAGGTCAGGCAGGCCACAGGAAGGGGCAGCATAGACCGCCCAGGGCCCATGGTTGGGCTTCAGTGTTCACACTGGCAGACTTCAGTGTTCACAGCAGACTTGGGGGTTTTACCTGCACCCTCTGCTACCAAGTGGGGACTAGACAAGGAGTGGAGGCAGGGCAGGGGCAGGAGTTCAAGTCAGAGGCTGCCAGGGCCTGCTGCCCTGCACACACTCCTCTGCAGGAGCCGAGCCTGGGCCATGCCCTCGCCCCTAACTCACTGGGACAGAACAGGCCCTGTGCTCCGGGCGGCATGCAGAGGCATAAGTACAGTGAGTACTCCCATCTGATGGGCAACAGGCAGACTTTGGTGGCCTCTACCCACTCTGATCCCCAAGCTCAGGGTCAGCACCTCCCTGGGGATCCAGGAATTCTTCTCTACCTCTGTCTCAGAGCTGCCCCACTTTGGCTGCTAGAGTGTGGCCCACAGTCTGGCCCATGACTCGAGGACCCCCGTGGGGGTCACCAGGCACCCAGGGGCATCCTCAGTAGGGTTGATGGTGGCCTGGGGCCGGGCTCAGCCAGCTCCCCAACCCCTCAGCCAGAGAAACACTTTCAACTTGCCAGTGACTCACTCTTCCTTAGAAGAAAACTGTTTTTTCCTTCAGAAATGCCAGACTTCCACCTTAAGACAATAACGTGTTCTGGGGAAGTCGTGCGCTTTGTTTTCTGTGCAAGCTGCTAGGGGTTTGTTTGTCTTAGGACCGCTTTCCTGGAATCGGGTTTGTGGGCCAAGCAGCCTCTGCGATCAGGCTGACACCAAACGAAGTGGCCAGATTTGGCAAAGAAAAACACAGGACATCCAGCTAAATTTGAGTTTCAGAGGAACAACAAATACTTTTTTTTTTTTTTGTCAGAGGATGTGTCATGTAATATGTGAGACATACTTAGAATTTTTTTTTTTTTTGCAGTACTGGGGATTGAACTCAGGGGCATTCTACCTCCGAGCTATACCCTCAGCCCTATTTTTTATTCTTTATTTTGAAACTGAGTCTCACTAAGTTGCGGAGTGCCTCACTAGGTAGCTGAGGCTGCCCTTGAACCCAGATCCTCCGGTCTCAGCCTCCCGAATGCTGGGATTACAAGCAGTGCGCCACCACGCCTGGCCCTAACATACTTAGAATTTTTTAAAAAAATTATTTGAAATCCAACTGGACTGCATTTTACTTGGCAATTCTGTCCTGAAACCCACTGGACAGTCCCACTGGGCATGCCATTCCTGGCCAGGCACCAGGCCCGCTGGCTCTGATGCCCCCCTCGCCTCCAAGGAGATCTCAGCCTGTGTCCTTGGAGTTGGGCTCTAGAGACCTCAAGTCCCAGGCCGGGCTGTGGGCTAAGCTCAGAACTACCAAGAGGCCCGAACCTCACTCATTCCCTAAACCTCGCTCTGACCTCTGCCTGCACCGCCTACCCCCCTCTCCCACCCTGCCACCTCCTTCTACTTTCAGGAAAGTGGACAGGTGGTAGTGCCTTCTGTCCCCCTCCCCAGATTAGCACCGCCCACCTGTGGAGGGAGGAGTGGCTCTGGCCCATCCCGGGCCCTTTCCAGGACCTGCTGGCCTCTACCTGTGGGTTGGCTGTCCTTGGACTTCACTGTCAGGCTCAGAGCCCTACTCTCTGGCAGCAAGCTCTTCCAGGGCTCTGACACCCCTAGCCAGTTCCTCTCTCCCCAGTACCTGCTTCACATGGCAATATTTGGAAAGGGAGTTGTCTCCCTCTTTTTAGGCAGAGACACCAGAACTGGGAGTCCTGCTTCTTTTTTTTTTTTTTTTTTTTTTTTTTCGGTACTGGGGATTGAACCCAGGAACATTCTACCTCTGAGCTACACCCCAGTCCTATTTTTTTTTATTCTTTATTTTGAAACAGGGTCTCACAAAGTTGCAGAGAGCCTCGTTAAGTATCTGAGGCTAGCTGTGACCCTGGATCCTCCGGTTTCAGCCTCCCAAGTACTGGGATTACAAACACACGCCACCATGCCTGGCTTTTTTTTTTTTTTTAATTTTGAAATGAGTCTTACTAAGATGCAGAGGGCCTTGCTAAATTTCCGAGGCTGGCCTCCAACCTGCGAGCCTCTCATCTCAGCCTCCTCTAAGTACTGGAATTACAGACTTGCACCACTAAGGTGGGCTTCTGCTTCCATTTTAAAGCATTGTATACTGACCCTTGGGATCTGTACTTTTCCAACCCTTCCATTCCGAAGCCTTCAGAAGATTGCCCCCAGGTGGCTGAGCTTGGGCTCACTCGTCCACAAAAGCTCTGGGCACCCGCCCTCCCCTGGGCAGGACAGAAGTTGGCCCTGGGTGTGTAAGGACACAAAGGAGGCTCCTTGTGGCTCCGGGAGCTCTGGGTGGTGGGACAGAGACCGGAGGTGTCTGATCATCTCACGGCGTCTCCAGGGTTGCAGTAGCGGGTGTCGGTGGCTACCCGGGCTGAGAGAGCAGGGCGGCTTCCTGCTCTCACGGAGGTACTCTCTGTGCTAGGTCCCTGGCTGAGCAAAGTTCTGCTAGAGAAGAAGAAAAGAAGCGATGCTTCAGAAAGGGGAGCAGAGTGGGCAAGACCTGAGGCTTGAAGCAAGGAACTCTCTGTGATAGAGGAGTTTGGAGTGTTAAGGCCAAGAGGGAGGACTGCAGGCGCTGGTTCAGGAAGCCTCAAAGGCTCCCTGGGAGCTTGCGTCCTACCTGAAGGCCCTGTGGAGCCAGGGGAGGGCTGAAAGGGGTGGCAGAATTCAAGGTGAGAGATGAGGGGACCTGAACCAAGGCAGGAGAAGCCAGAACACTGGGGAGGGCTCAGCTTCTGGGACAGGGCCCGAACTCCTCTCCCCTTTGGAATACTGCCCAGGCCTCGCATACAGGGGCCCAAGCTCAGCTGAAACGAGTTGGCTCTTAGCAAAGAAAAAAGACAAAAGCTAAGGCCTGGCTGGAGATAGCCACTCAGTCCTTTGCACCTGAAACCAGGTGTGATGTTACCCAGGCTCCTTCTTCCATAGGCTGCAACCCTTGTGCCGGCCTTCCCCTCCCTTAACCCTGTCTTTTCACATCCAGATCCAGGCTGAGGAGCAGGCTCTGGGCCCAGGCTCTGGAGTCTGTCCTAACAGAGGCCCCCACCCCTGGTGGCCCTGCCTGAACTCCAGGTCGCTGTGCACTTCCAGCCCCCCGGGAGCCCGTGGCTGGCCCGGGAGCCCGTGGCTGGCCCGGCAGCCCAGGGCCTGGTCCCGTCTCTTCCTGCTAAACACTACTCACATTGCTGCCTTTGTGTCTTTTTTCCGGTGCAGAAGCCATTCTAACTTTATTGCCCTGGTTCCTTTAGGGTCATTTGCCAAACTGGGGCTGGCGCCACCGATTAGAAAAACAGCCCTGAGAGTCCTTGGACCCCCCTCCTCCTCCTGAGGGAGAAGTCAGCAGAGAAGACCTACCTTCCTGCCTGGTTCCTCCCCCTGGACCCTCCATGACCTGGTGGTGGCCGGCTGCCCACAGCACTTCTGTGTTCCTGCCCCGGGCCCATGGGCACTGGGACTACTGCAGGCGCTCTCTCTCTCTGTCTCTCTCTCTCTATCTCTGCCTGGAGCAGCAAATGCTGGGTGTCCCCCAGTCCCCACGCCAACACGAAGTGCCCATTCATGAGCTTAAGTGGTGCCCACCGTGCTGGGACTCCTGATCAAACTCACATGATTCTCTCTGCTCCCCTCCAGCAGACCAGAGCGGCCGGGGAGGACAGGGCCAGAGATGCCTGACCATTTCGCAGCCCCGGCATGCCTGCCCTCCTTACCTCATCTTATTCCAAGGATTCCAGTGTCAGAGAGGTTGAGTCACTTTTTAAAGTCACAGAGCTGATGACAGCCAAGATAGGGACTGAGACCCAAGTATCTGGTTTCATGGCCTACACTCTGTGTCCAGCGTTAGTTCAGTCCTAAAGGCCCTCCTTGAAGGACAGAACAGGCCTGAAGAGAGGCCTGCGAAGCTGGGCTCTGCCTGACTCAACCCCCAACTCCTAAACGGCTCTTTGCATGCTCAGCTGCCTCCTTCCTTCACAGAATACCAAAGTTTCCAGATTGGTGCCACGTTTCCTCTGTCTCCACCAGAACCCCCCCCCACCACCACCACCAAAGCCACCATCCATGACACAGCCTACAAAGACTCCTGGCTCAGGTCTTGTGTAGCCCCAAGACTCTGGGGCTGACTCCCTACCTCCTACTTGACCCTCTGCCTGGGATTTAGGTCTCTAGATTGTCAAGGACAGATAGCATAAAAACCCCAAGGACCTTGTCCTTCAACCATCCCGAGTCATTGCTTTGGTTTCATCACTTAGTAGCTGTGACATCTAGGTCAGGTTTCACAAGCTCACTGAGCCTCAGTGCCCTCATCTGTAAAGTGGTCAGCACCATTTCAAGAATTTAGTGAAATAATGGAGAAAAGTACCTAGAATACACAAGGTCCTGGATCAACGGCTGTAATTTGTAACCTTCACAGATTCCTTCCTTCTGTTTCTAGCAGGGATCTTGAGCCCCGGGATCAGTTCCCAGCCTATCCTGTCTGTCTGTCCAGGGGAATGGGGTCTACATAGGAGGGCGCCCCTAGTACTTCTATCTGCTCTCTGCCAGGCTCCAAGGAAGCAAAGGTGCCTCGGCAGACTGCCTGCCACCTAGCACAGTCCAGGACTCTGCAGTCTCCCGGGCATAGCCCACTGGTGGCCATCCAAACATAGAGATGAGGTAGGCACAGTAATGGCTCCCAAAGAAATCAGGTCTGAGTCCATGGAATCTAAATATTACTGCAGTGGGTTGAATTGTACCCCCCCCCCCCGCTGCCCCCTAAAAAAATGTGCCCAAGTCCTTTCACCTGGTACCTGGGAATATGACCTTTTCTGAAATAAAGTCATTGCAAATGTAATTAAGTTAAGGATCTCAAGATGAGACCAGCCTGGACTTAGGGTGTCATTATAAGAGGAAGGAGATGGAGATTTGACACACACAGAGAAGGCCAAATGAAGCTTGGCAGAGGCTGGAGTCATGCTGCCACGGCCCAGCAAGGCCAGGAGCCACCAGGAGACAGGGAGGGTCCCCTCGATCTTCCAGAGGAAGCACGACCCTGCCAACCCCTTGATGCTGTACTTCAGTCTCCAGAACTAGGAGAGACTAGAAGTCTACTGTTTTAAACTACCAACTTTGTGGTCCCTGGTTACCGAGCTGTAAGAAACAACTATGGGGGCAGCCCGCAGAGGCCTGGGCAGATCACCCGTACTCAAGATGTGTCAACAGGAGTCCACTTGGGCCAGCCCTTCTCCATCCCCAAATTCCTCAACCTCCAAGCGGAAGGAAGCCCCCCACCCCAACCTGCCCCATACCAAAGCAGCTCTCTTGTTGGGTCCTCAGTGATAGGGCACGCAGGGAAATGCACATTCCTCTCTCCAAGTCTAATTCCTGAACTTCAGTACGAAATGGGCTATCTGGCCCTTTCTCCCCAGGCCTGGTAAGGGAGGCAGAGAGGGGTAGCAGTTGGGAGTCCAGATACTTGGGATATGGGACCCCTGGCCTCAAGGGCTCCTACACAAGTACTGCCACCCTGGGCCCTGGAGCCAGGCCTGGGGGTCCTGAGGACAGAGTCCTGGCCTGTCCAGGGTCTGCCTGGCCCCCTGGGCTTCAGTGGGTACACCAGCCTCATCCCTCCCACGGAAGGATCTGCCCTGGAGCTCCCCACCATCAGACCCTGGGTCTCTTTATAGCTCTCATTCTTCCCAGGGACACCCTTTACCCTAGCTCACTTAATCCAGAAACCCACACAATCCGGCAGGTTTCGGGCTTCCCATTTATACACTGGAATCCTAAGATCAAGAGGTTCTCCAACAAGGATCTGCTTAGGGTAGACCAGCAGCTCCAGAGGAACTACCACCCCTGGGCCTTCACTTCCCCTGGCTCTAACAAATCCACAGCACTCAGTCAGCATCTCATTTGAGAACTAACGAGCTTCCCCTTCCTGTCCAGCTACTGGCTTAACTCGTTTCCCTACTTCTAGTCTGCAAGAAATAAAAACAAGTCATTTTCCCATTAAAAAAAATATCAGAAAAGCCCAGATTCCAGCCAGCCTCCGGTCAGAAGTGTTCATTGTGTTGACTTGGAGGTAACCTTGGGTTTCTTTCTCCTGGGGTGTAACACCTGTCCCCACAGGGTGAGGAGAACCGAGGGCTTTCCTGCCCTTCATAGCGGCCTGGCCCAGGGGCAGGGGGGGTGGGATCCAATGTCAGAAAACATGTTGCGCGCTCAACAGGGTTTTAAATGCCGCAGAGAATGTGAAAGCAGGTCTTTCCCACGCATTAACCTTGAAAACCCTGAGAAGAGTCGTGTTCACAGCAGGGGTAACAATTACGCTGATTAATTGTTCTTCTGTTGATATCTCCTGCCCCTGACTTCGGAGTGCCTTGTGGTAGCGAGGCCAGCTGTCAGATGGAAGCGCTTCTTGGGGCAGAGCTCAAACCTCCGAGACTCCATCCAGCCTGGTGGAATTCTAATTACCAAACAGCCATAATTACAGAGCAAGCTGTAGGTATCTAGCACCGCTGCAAAAGGTCCTAGGCTTGGGGTACTGGCTTCAAAGAGGAAATAAGGGAGATTTCATTCCCAGGCCCCGGGGGGCCAGGGGATCAGTAGGACAGAATGAGTACAGCATAGCCAGGGAAAATGGGTGACTATACGCCAGGGCACATGGTCAGCCTGGGCAGATGACCTGGCTAGCCCTGCTCGGCTGGCCCCCGGCCTTCACCAGCCGCACTGGGCAGGCAGGGCTGGGCCAGGCTGGCTTCTTGGCCACCTCCCAAGAGTGCCTGTGTATCCAGCTGTGTCTGTGTTAGGAAGCTCAAGGGAACCAGACAAGAGCCTTCAGCTCCATCCTGTCCCTGGATGGATGCATGAGGCTCCACCCCACGGAACTCGGAGAGAAGTCGTGATGCTGGGTCGAGTTCCAGCCAGGTGTGAGCTACCCCTGGGGTTAGTTGGGGGAAATCATGGGTTCTCTTTGAACCTCAGTCCCTTCATCTGGACCTTGGGGATCATAATGCTGGCCTCTCTTGGTTTCTGACAGGATTAAATGAGCACACAGAGGGGCCAGTGGCTGTTATTATTGGCATAAAAAGAGCCATTTCCCAGCTCATTAATGTGGAAAATGTAAACGTCTGGATGCCTAAGACAAAGCCTGGGCCCTTCCTGCCCTCCCTGCTCACTCCCATGTTGTGGTTGGGAGTTTGTTTTGGTTTCTCTGGAACTTTCAGAACGGTGAGTCCTGTGGTTTGGTTCTGCAGCTGTTCACACCCCCAAGGGGAGCATTTTCTGAACTCAGGGCCACATTCCAAGGGCAAGGGAGCTGATGGGATGGGGGATGCTTACCTGAATTGATGCTGTAGCCTCAAAGTGCAGGAGGCCCAGAGATATCATGTCCACCGCTGAGCCAGAAGCTCTAGTGCCAAGGCCCCCTCCCCTAGGCTTATTTGAACCCATCAGCTGACTTTCTTTTTCTTTTTCTTTTTTTTTCAGTCCTGGGGATTGAACCCAGGGGTGCTCTACCACTGACCTATACCTCCAGTCCTATATTATTTTTATTCTCTTCTATTTTATTTTATTTTTGTGGCACCAGGGATTGAGCCCAGGGGAGTTTTATATCTGAGCTACACCCCCAGCCCTATTTTATTTTGAAATAGGGTCTCACTAAGTTGCTAAGGGTCATGCTAAATTGTTGAGGCTGGCCGCGAACCTGTGATCCTCCTGTCTCAGCCTCCCAAATACTGGGATTACAGGCATGCACCACCACACCTGGCCCCTGTTTTATTTTTTTATTTTGGGATGAGGTCTCGCTAAGTTGCTGAGGCTGTCTTTGAACCCGTGATCCTCCTGTCTCAGCCTCCCAAGTACTGGGATTACAGGCTCGACCCACTGTGCCCAGCTCATTAACTGACTCTGAAAGTCAGAAAATGCCCCAAAGTACTGACTCCCTCCTCCTCCAATTCTGACACCCCAAGATGCTGTTTGGCCTCACAGGTGCCCAGGGAACAAAGTCTTCTCTCACCTTGTAGGCCCCTAAAGGGGACTGGACCCCTCCTGCAGCACCCCAGGAGTCCCCACCTCAGTGCCAACCAAGGTCCCCTCCATGCCTGTGCCTCAGTGTGCCGGTGACACTTATCCACAGGCCTGGCCCTTAGGGCTGGGCGATTCCACACAGGGCTGGGGCAGTGACTCCTCTGAACCCTCCAGAATAGCTTTCCCTTTGACCACCCCAACCAGGGAGGACAGGAGTAGCTGAGAAATTAGTTGAAAGTGTGTGTGACCCTGAGCCCTGATACACACAGGACGGGTTGCTTTTCTAAAAATAACTCTTTATGAAGAGAGGCTCAGGAGACTTGGATGGAGGACCTCAAACCCATTCCATTCCCATCTTCCTCCTCATGAGACTTCATCGCACTCAGGCTTTTCTCTACCTGAGGAACAGCCCTTCTGTGTTTCTGTTCTCTGGAACCAGCTCAATCCTCCTCTCTTCCTACTACTAACGTCTCGCTCCCCATGCTGAGCAGCTCTGTCTCCCCACTGGCCTGAGACCTCCCTGAGACCCTGGCCTCATTCTAGAGGCTGTTGACACCAAGGTAGGGTTAAGCTGACGTCCCAGCTCCTGGCTCTAGCTCCATGAGCTTCTTTCTAAAGTATAGATCACCTCCTGGTGTTGAAAACTGGCTGCCACACAGCAGGTGCTGGCCCCAGAAGTTCTGCAAGAGGAGAGGCCTTGGAGTTGCTTCAGTGTGACCAGGACTCACACCACCATCTGGGGTCTTTTTCTCCACATCCGCAATGGAAGCTGACACACACAGTGGGTCTCCAGTTTCTTGGATCTTGCCCACTTTCTGGGAAGCAGAGATCATCAGTAGTGGGATCATTCAGGCTAAACTTTCAGTTTTGGTTCCTCATGGAAGCAATTGCTTTCTAGGAATCAAAGGACACCCTGTCATGTCCTTTTGGTCAGTAGAAAACAAATGACAGGTGACAGAATTCCCATCAGAGAATGTTTTTTTCCTGTTGAATGCCTAGGATGGGTGGTTCCTTGGAATTCCCTGGGAATTTTCCTGGGGTCTCTGGATCTAGAGGGAAGGCCCAGTCTAGACTTACACATCACACAGGTATCCACAAAGATCCTCAGCCCTGTGGCAACACCAGTCCCAGAGGACTCCACACCTGGAGCCCACATCCAAGCAGGCCACAAAGAATTAATAATAGTACCTTGCATACAGTAGGTGCTCAAATTTATGTGATGTGTTCCATGGCTCTAGAGTCTAACCGTCTGGAATAATCAGCCCGCAGGGCTTGGCGTTGGCCAAGAGCTGAGCTGGGCCTTGGGGCCTACAGGGTTTAGAGGGCCTGTGAGAGGGGGAGCAGGAATATGGCAGGTGGGGAAAGGTCAGGACAGGGGCCAGACAGGTGGAAGAGCAGGGTCCGTGCAAGGGCCACCAAGTGGCTAGTAGGCGCCCAGCAGAAGGTAGGTAATGGGAAGCCAGCTGGGGTCAGGTCACAGGGGAGGCCTGCTGTTGGGTCTGGAAGGCTGAGACACATCAGGAGGAGAGCCAGGCTTAGGCATACTCACCTGCTTGTTGCTGGACCATCTGGAAGGGGAGGCTGCAGGAAAGCCAGGCGCCCTCAGAATCTTTAGGTTGATGTTATCTAGTTAAAAGATGGCT
>PVLC010013735.1:0-28266 GCA_004027655.1 Graphiurus murinus
CGGTACTGGGGATTGAACTCAGGGGCATTCTACCTCCGAGCTATACCCCCAGCCCTATTTTTTTATTCTTTATTTTGAAACCGAGTCTCACTAAGTTGTGGAGTGTCTCACTAGGTAGCTGAGGCTGGCCGCAAACCCGGATCCTCCGGTCTCAGCCTCCCGAATGCTGGGATTACAAGCGTGCGCCACCACGCCCGGCTTTGTTTTGCTTCTTTTTTAACCACTGAATTATATCAGCTCTGCTCATTTTGTGGCACTGGAGATTGAACCCCAGAGCATTCTACCTCTGAGCTACAACCCTGGCCCTTTTGATTTATTTAATTTTGAAGCAGGGTCTCACTAAGTTGCTAAGACTGTCCCAGCCTCCTGTCCCAGCCTCCCAAGTACTGGGATTGCAGGTATGCGCCATCATGCCGGCCCAGCTCTGCATTTTTGAGTGGTCCTCCTTCAGTATGGAAAAAGGACTGGGCAAGGCGGGGGGGAGGGGGGCACATGGGAAGCAAAGTCCTGGCAGCTTTCCAAGTAGAATGTGAAACAGGCGAGAAATGAAGAGGAGGGGACGTGGGAAAGATATGGAGGGAGAGAGGCCTCGGGACTTGGAGAGGGTAGCGTGTCAGGGATCCCTCAGGCAGAATTCTAGGTGACCCTGGTTTCTCCTGCTGAGTGTCTGGTGAACGGAAAGGCCCCAGGCAGTAGCAGAGAACTTTGGGACACACAGAGAAGGAGACCAAGAAGGAACAGTTGGAGTGGATGGACAGCCATGCCAACATATCAGCCAGTGCTTAATGCATCTGCTGAATAATCATTCATTCATTCATTTGTTCACTGAACCACTACTAAGCAACTGCTGTGTCCACCCACACGTGACACAGATGTGTGAGATAAGTCAGTTGCAGACACAAACAGATAATGACAATGAAGAGCGTCCCCTGCTACATGGAGGTGTGCGCAGAACACGGCGCTGGCAGACAAGTCCGTAACCTTGGGGTGGGGACCTTGCCCCAGGAGCACAGTCTGGGCCACAGCACAAAGCAGGGCAGGGAGTGGGGCAACAGGCAGGGCAGGAGGGCGCAGAGCAGAGGTCCCCGCAGCACCCCGGACGCCTACTGCAGAGCTCAGAGTCTAGCCCGGAGGCACCGGGGGGAGCAGAAGAATTTCCCTGGAAACAATATGGTGAGACTGAGGCTTTGGAGGAAGAGGATGGTGAGAGGGGACAAGGAGCCTGGTGAAGACAGGGTCAGCGTGGACAGACAGCAGAGACGGAAGAGGGATGGAGAGAGGGGGACTGGACCCAACTCATGGCATGTGCTGCAGGAACAAGAGAAAAAGCAGCAATCGGGCATCCAGGGGTGCAGGAGAAGCTGAGGGGCTGGGGCCAGAACAGTTGGCAGCTAGTCAGCCTCCCAGCCAGGGTAAGGGTCCTGGCCTGGCCTGCAGTGGGGAGGGTGCTGAGCAAGCTTTCTGAGAGAGGCCAGGGCACAGCAAGGGAAGGCCCCTATGCCCGCAGGCCCGGCTGCCCTGTTCCAGCCCTGCTCCAGGGGACTCGTTCCACCAGGGTCCCCTCTGCTAGGAAGGGGCCAGGCTGGGAAGCTGGGCACGCCTGGGACCTCGCACCTCAAGGAGGGTTTCAGATATCACCTGCGACAGGAGCCTGCACACGGACATCAAGAGCAGCCAGGTGAGGCAGCCGCCCCAGGCACAGGTGCTGCTGGGGAGGAGAGGAGCAATGAAGACCACCCAAGGGGTCACGGAATGAATGGGGTGTAACCAGGAGCCTGGGACATATGTCTGGGCACAGGACAGGGTGGCACCGAAAGCGATGTACAGGCCCAAGACCCAGGGCAAGAGGCAGAGGGGAGTGATGTGCCAGGTAGCCGCGCAGCCAACCCACCTGGCAGAGGCAGCGGAGGCTGGACAGTGTAGGTTTGTTGAGAGAAAGGTTTCACACTGTGGGAGAGAAGAGAGAGGTGCTATCAGAACCTTGAGCAAGGACCAACGCCCTCTGGGTGACCGCCCCGGTGGCCTGGTCATCAGTGGCCTCAGCGGCTTGCCCCCCCCCACCCTGTGACCTCCCCTGACAACCCCCTCAGGTTTCATGGCCCACCCATAGAAGCAGCATGTATGCTGGAAAAGTCCACTCCCCTCTCCTCCCAAGCCACCCAGAGGACTGATCCCTAGGTCTTTTCCTTTGGGTCCCACACCCCAGCCCCTCCTACAGCCTGGACAGATTGGAGTCTCAGCAAAGAGCACCTGAGGGTGTCAGCAGGCAGACGGAGCCACTGTGGCCCCAGAGCAGAAGACCATCCCTGAGCTCAAAGCTGTCCTGAAGGGCTGACCCCAGACTTCAGTCCCATCCCACAAGGATTTCCTGAGTTTATGGGTTCAAGTTTGGTTCAGCGAGCAACTGGTAGCAGAGACCAGGCCATACTCACTCATGGGATGTTCCGGCTTGGCCTGGCAGAGCTCCTTGCCAAAACTGAGGAGGGAAAAGATGCAGTTGGCATGGTAGTGTAAGCAGAGGAGCCCAGGCGTGGGAGACAGAGCTGGGCACTGGACCCGGGGTGGGAGGCAGGAAGGCCGAGGCCCTGGTGTAGCTAGTTAAGGGGCTGCAGCCACATCCCCAGTGTTTCCAGGCGCTCTGGTCTCTGGAAAGGCTCTGTCCACAAGGTGCTCCATGGGAAAGAACACCCAGGTTTGCTAACACTGTACACTCTTCCTCCCATAATGATTCACAGTGCACATTAGCACAGAAGACTCTGAAAAGTCCTACAATCGAGAAATCTTTTTAGGAGCCAGGGGTGCAGCTCAGTAGCAGAGCATGTGCTTAGCATGCATGAGGCCCTCCCTGGGTGTGATCCCTAGTACCAAAAAGGAATCTATTTAGTTCATCCCAAATTTACTTATGCAATCATTCTGTGTCACATCAATTTAACACCCCGATGGACTGGTGCTCTCTGGAACACTCTTTGAAATACAATGGAGAGGCCCAGGGAATACAGGGCCTGCCCCTTTCTCCAAGCACCTAGGGCAGGACTGTTTGGTGCATCTTTTTTTTTTAAAGGTACTGGGGATTGAACTCAGGGGCATTCTACCTCCAAGCTATACCCCCAGCCCTATTATTTATTCTTTATTTTTAAACAGGGTCTCACTAAGTTGCGGAGTGCCTCACTAGGTAGCTGAGGCTGGCCATGAACCCAGATCCTCCGGTCTCAGCCTCCCAAATGCTGGGATTACAAGCGTGCACCACCACGCCTGGCTGTTTGGTGCATCTCAAAGACCTATGTAGACCCCCTAAAGACAAGATACAGCTCTGGGAAGGAGGAGCATTTCTGGAATATTTCCAAAGTGTAGCAACCTGGCCATGGCTGAGAGACTGGTTAGTAGGCTGAGAAATTTAAAATCTGAGAAGGGTTTGTTCCTGGACATCAGCTCTCAAGGGAGCAGTGCTGGGATCCTGAGCAGAAGTGGGGGCCAGCGATGCTGGGACACACCGGTAGCTCTGCCAGCTCCAGGTCTTGGACTTCAGCTTCCTCATCTATAAATCGGGCCAAAGACCACAAGACGGTGGCTCTGCCAGCCGAGCGTGAATCAGGGAGACCCTGGGTTCTTGTTCCCTCCGCCCCTAGCACTCCAGACTTAAGATAACCCAAGCAAAAGAAGTTTGGACTGGCTACTTCTCCTAGCTCTGCAGAAGGGGAGCAGGGAGGAGGAGAAGGCTGGCGTGGCCTCTGGCCCTCGGCTGCCCCACTTACCCCTGAGACTGCTGGGTAGCTTGGGCCCCGGGCGAGGGCCACTTTACTGTGGAAGGCAGTGGCCGAGATGATCTGGGCGGACGACATGGCAGCCATGCTCTGGAGGGCCTTGTCCTTAGCTGCCTGATCCTGGGGAGACATTGGAAGGCAGTGCCTCAGCACAGGGCACCCGCTGGGCTTAGGTGACACAGGTCTGGCTGAGATTGGGGAAGCTGTCCTACTGCCACCGGCCGGAGCCAGGGACCAGGTTTAAGTCTGTGCAGCGCTACTAACTTGTTTCAAGACTGAGTGTCACTTGGTTTCTGTATCAGTTTTCTCATCTGTAACAGGAGCACAATACTGGTCCCACCTATTGATCAGGGCTTAAAGAGGCTTTGGAAGCTGGGAGTGGTGGTGCATGCCTGTAATCCCAGTACTTGGGAGGCTGAGGCAGGAGTTCACAGGTTCAAGGACAGCCTCAGCAACCTAGCAAGACTCAGAAACCTAGGGAGACTCTATTTCAAAAAAAAAAAAAAATTAAAAAGGGGGAAATGGGGAATGCTCAAAGGTAGAATGTTCCTGGGTTCAATTCCCAGTACCCCCCGCCAAAAAATTAAATATCTGCTGCCTGCCCTCTGTGGGTTCAAAGAGCCCAGAGAATAGATTCAGTCTGCAAAGGCCATGAACAAATAAGTAGTTAGAAAAGCCCTTTGTAGTCAGGCATGGTGGCACACACTTGTAATCCTGGCAGTTGGAAGGCTGAGACCAGAGGATCACAGGTTCACAGCCAGCCTCAGCTATTTAGTAAGGCCCTCCACAACTTAATGAGACCCTGTTTCAAAATAAAGAATGAAAATAGGGCTGGGGTGTAGCTCAGAAGCAGAATGTTCCTGGGTGCAATCCCTAGCAAAAGATAAGACCTTTATATCACATAGATGATAATAACTGGGCTTGTGGTGAAGCTCAGTGGTAGAGTACTTTGCCTAGGATGTACTAAACCCTAAGCTCTATCCCCCTTACTGCAAAAATTATTTTTTTTTGTTTTTTTACTGCAAAAATTATTAATCAATTAACGCAGGGTACAGTGATGCATGCCTCAATTCCAGCTATGCAGGAGGCTAAGGCAGGAGGATTGCAAGTTGGAGGCCAGCCTGGGCAGCTTAGTGGTACTCCGATTTAAAATGGGATTTTTCGCCGGGCGTGGTGGCACGCTTGTAATCCCAGCATTCGGGAGGCTGAGACCGGAGGATTCGGGTTGGCGGACAGCCTCAGCTACCTAGCGAGGCACTCCACAACTCAGGGAGACCCTGCTTCAAAATAAAGAATAAAAAATAGGGCTGGGGGTATAGCTCGGAGGTAGAATGCCCCTGAGTTCAATCCCTAGTACTGCAAAAATAAATAAATAAATAAATAAATAAATAAATAAATAAATAAATAAATAAATATAAAATAAAGTGGGATTTTTCGTGTGTGTGGTTGGTGCAGGGGTAGTGGGGATTGAACCCAGAGGCACTCTACCTCCAAGCTATACCCCAGCCCAATTTTATATCTTATTTGGAAACAGGGTCTTACTAGGTTGCTGAAAGCCTCGCTAAGTTGCCAAGGCTGGCTTTGAACCTGCGATCCGCCTGTCTCATCCCCCCAAGTACTGGGATTGAAGTGCACCACCACGCTCAGCTTGAATTGGGATTTAAAAAGAGACATACATCAGTGGTAGAGAGCTAGCCTAGCATGCATGAGGCCTTGGGTTCAATCCGCAGTGCCAGAAAATAAATAATTAAATAAAATAATACTGCCGGATGTGGTAGCACATACTACTTGCAAGGCTGAGACAGGAGGATCACAGGTTCACAGCTGGGCAGGGTGGCCCATGCTTATAATCCCAGTACTGGGGAGGCTGAGACAGGAGGATCCAGGTTCACAACCAGCCCCAGCTACTTAGTGAGGCCTTCTACAACTTAGTGAGATCCCATTTTAAAATAAAGAACAAAAAACAGGACTAGGGGTGTAGCTCGGGGGTAGAATGTCCCTGGGCTCAATCCCTAGTACTTCGGGGGGGGGGGGGATCTAAAAAATAGGGCTGG
This sequence comes from Graphiurus murinus, assembly GCA_004027655.1. NCBI lineage: Eukaryota > Metazoa > Chordata > Mammalia > Rodentia > Gliridae > Graphiurus > Graphiurus murinus. The sequence goes on from PVLC010013735.1 coordinate 5,816, forward strand.
GTCGGCATGGTGGTGCATGCTTATAATCCCAGCATTTGGGAAGCTGAGACCAGAAGATCTGGGTTCCCAGCCAGCCTCAGCTACCTAGTGAGGCACTCCGCAACTTAGTGAGACCCTGTTTCAAAATAAAGAATAAAAAATAGGGATGGGGGTATAGCTCAGAGGTAGAATGCACCTGGGTTCAATCCTCAGTACTACAAAAAATAAACAACAACCAAAAAAAAACTTAGTGAGACCCTGTTTCAAAATTTAAAAACAGGTATCTGGATGTGGTGGGGCACACCTGTAATCCCAGTACTTGGGAGGCTAAGACAGGAGGACCACAGGTCCAAGAACAGCCTCAGAAAGTAGTGAGACTCAGTTTCCAAATAAGAAAGAAAATCAGGCTGGGGATGTAGCTTGAAGGTAGAATGTCCCTGGGTTCAATCCCCAGTGCCACAATAAATAAATAAAGAAATTAATTAATTAAAGGGCTGGAGGTATAGCTCAGAAGTATAATGCCCCTGAGTTCAATCCCCAGTAGCACACACACAAAAATAAATAAGTAAAAAACTAAAATAATAACAATGTTATATTTATATAAACCAGTGGTTCCAATCTTGAGTTCTCTTTAAAATCAATGAGACAATAGTCTCTATTTCAAAAAGCCAAATGGGAATTGCATCTTTGTCCAAAATTAAACCCTGTACCATAGATTGGGACCACTGGTGGTATTTAGTTCAGCTTTATAGGGACTTAATGGTTTGATTATGTCAACTCAGGAGCTGATTAAAACTTGTGTATTGTTGGTTTCTTTTTTATTTTTTTTTTAATTGTTGTTGTTTTTGGTGTTGGGGATTGAACCCTGCACGCTAAGTATGTGTTCTACCACTGAGCTACACATGAGCTATGATAAACATTTTTTTCTTTTTGTGGTGCTGAGGATGGAACCCATGGACTTACACATGCTAGGCAAATACTCTACCAGAGCAAATACTCTTACCACTTGTAATCCCAGTACTAAGGAGGCTGAGACAGAAGGATTGCAGGTTTGCGGTCAGCCTCAGCAACTTAGTGAGGCACTCTGTAACTTAGTGAGACCCTGTTTCAAAATAAAGAATAAAAAATAGGGCTGGGGCTGTAGCTCAGAGGTAGAATGCCCTTGGGTTCAATCCCCAGTATCACAAAAATAAAGTTGAGGCAGGGTCTCACTAAATTGCCCAGGCTGACCTTGAGCTTGTAATCCTCCTGCCTTAGCCCCTCAAATAGCTGGGATTAGAGGAGGGTACCACCACACCAGGCCAATGATGGACTTTTTTTTTTTTTTTAAGTTGCAGAGTGCCTCACTAGGTAACTGAGGCTGACCTCGAACCTGGATCCTCCAATCTCAGCCTCCCAAATGCTGGAATTACAAGTGTGGGCCACCACGCCCAGCTTCAATGACGGATTTTTAAAATGGAAAAATAAACTATTACTTAACAGTTAACAAATAACTTGGAGCTGGATGTGGTGGTGCATTCCTATAATCCCAGTACTTGGGAGGCTGAGATAGGAGGATTGCAGGTTCGAAGCCAGACTCAGCAAACTTAACAAGACCCTGTTTCCAAATACAAAATAAAATAGGGCTGGGGGTATAGTCAGAGGTAGAAGGCCCTTTGGTTCCTCTAGCACCACAAACAAACAAACTTGGTAGGCCCGAGTTGCTTTGAGCACCAGCAAGGTTCTTGCAGCTCCCAGGTCTGCCTGTGGGATGATCTCCCCAGGCCCCCGAAACACCCTGCGAGGCTGCCAGGGCAGTGTCTGAGGCACAGAAGAGTCGAGGTGTCCGCTAGCGTCTGCTGCTGTGCAGCTGGGAGCCAGAGCACAGGAGGCCCTTCAACTGGGCCTCTCAGCTCTACATATGTGTTGCCCAAGACAGCAGGGGAAAGGGTCTTCAAGAATGCTGTCCTCTAGCTCCTGGGAGGATGGAGGACCAGTGGAATTCCCATTCAGGTGAAGAACCTGAGGCTCAGAGAATTTAGGGGGCAAGGGTGCCAACAGTGGAGGTAGCCTGGAAAGCTTGGTCCATGCTATGGTTTAATTGTCTCCCAGATTCACATGCTGGAAATGTAATCTGCAAATTCCTATGTTGATGTTATTTAGAGGGGAGGAGCCTTTGAGAGGTCATTAGAGTTAGATGAGCTCATGAGAGAGGAGTCCCCACGATGGCATTAGTGATTTTACAAGAAGAAGAAGAGAGACCCGAGCCAGCCCGTTTGCGGTCTCTCCATGTGGTGACCTCCATACGTTTCAATGCAGCAAGAAGGTCCCTACCAGATGTCATGCCAGCCTCCAAACTGTGAGCCCAATAAACTTCTTTTTCTTTTGTGGTACTAGGAATTGGACCCATGGGCATTCAACCTCTAAGCTACACCTCCAGCTCTTCCTATTTTTTATTTGTTTATTTATTTATTTATTTATTTATTTATTTATTTATTTATTTAGTGTATGTGTGTATGTGTGTGTGTGTGTGGGTGGGTGGGTGGTACTGGGAATTGAACCCAAGGGCATCCTACCTTCAAGCTATACCCCCAACCCGATTTTATTTCTTATTTGGAAACAGGGTCTCACTAGGTTGATGTGAGTCTCACTTCTTTCTTTCTTTCTTTCTCTCTCTCTCTTTCTCTCGCTTTATTTATTTATTTATTTTTGTGTGTGCAGTGGTACCAGAGGCATTCTACCTTTGAGCTACACTCCCAGCTCAATTTTATTTCTTATTTGGAAACAGGGTCTCACTAGATTAATGAGAGTCTCACTACTTTCTGAGGCTGTCCTCAAACCTGCGATCCTCCTGTCTCAGGCTCCTAAGTGCAGGGATTACAGGCATGCGCCACCACATCCGGCTTTTATTTATTTTTTGAAACAAAGGTTTCACTAAGTTGCCTACAACCCTCCTGTCTCAGCCTTCCAAGTATTGGGGTAACAGGCATGTGCCGCCATGCCTGGTTTAAACTTCTATTCTTTACACTTTTTTTTTTTGCAGTGCTAGGGATAGAATCCAGGGCCTTGTGCAAACTAGGCAACACTCTACCACTGAGCTACATCCACAATCTTATGGGGGTTTTTTGTTGTTTGTTTTTTGTTTGGAGATGGCTCAGTGCCCAGGCTGGCTTCGAACTCAAGTGATCCTTCTGCCTCAGCCTCCAGAGTGGCTGGGACTAGAGGTACATACCACTGCGCCCAGCTTCATTCCTTATAACTTACCCAGTCTCGGGTATTTTGTCACAACCACGGAAAACTGACTAGACAGGGCCTTCCTCTCAGAGATGATCTCTGATAACCCAAGAGTCTCTTCTGAGGGAAACCAGCCCAGGCCAGTCTCCTAGCCTCCCAGCCTCCCAGCCTCTGACTCCAGGAGGCCGAATGACTCGGCAGGTCAGACCTCAGAAGCAACAACTGAGACAGGAGGCCAGGGAGCTCCACTGGCTCCAGGCCAGCAACTCATGTCCCTTCCCGAATCCTCAGTATAAACAAATGACTGTGGCTCAGGAAGCCACGTCCTCCCACGTCCTCGGTGGGTGAGGCAGGAGGAAGAGGGGAGGACATTACAGGGAGCGACATCAGTGGCCAGGCAGCAGAGCCAGGCAGTCACTGCACTCTGCCGCTGGAAGGGACCTCAGCCATCACCCTACCATACTGCCCTGTCATTTTACAGATGAGGAAACTGAATGGAGCTCCAGGCGGTTGTGTGACTTGCCCAAGCACCTGCGGCCACAAAGGTAGAAAGGGGGCTACAACCAAGTCTTAGAGGCCAAGGATCGCCACCTGGCCTCAACGTCCACCCCAGAGCTTAATGACTTTGGGTCCTGGACCCCTTAGGAGTGGGATAAAATCCTCATTCTAATCTCTCTAGGAAAACGCACATATACATGAAAATTTGCATATTATAAGGGGTCTGTGGCTCCCCTTGCTGCCTGTCTAGCAGTCCACTGAAGGCGGTCCTCGACCAAGTTAGAATTTGTAGACAAGGACAGCCAGGCGTGGTGGCACACACTTGTAATTCCAGCATTCGGGAGGCTGAGACCAGAGGATCCGGGTTCGAGGCCAGCCTCAGCTACCTAGTGAAGCACTCCACAACTTAGTGAGACTCGGTTTCAAAATAAAGAATAAAAAATAGGGCTGGGGGTATAGCTCAGAGGTAGAATGCCCCTGAGTTCAATCTCCAGTACCGAAAAAAAAAAAAAAGAATTTGTAGACAAGGATCCACTGCAATTCCCTGAGGCAATCGTGGGCGGAACTGCTGCCCCAGGGGAATTAAACGTTCTCCTGGACACTCTAAACATAACACTGGAAAGCCTGTCCTCCGCTCTGTCACCTGCCAGGGTCTCAGTGAGTCAGAGGCAGACCAGAGAAGGGACACGAGGAGCGCACAGGGCTCAGGGCTGGGGTGTTCCCGGGTGGGACCCACAGCTGCAGCCAGGCCAGCTGTCCCAGGGACAAAGGGGCAAGGTGCCAGGCCACAGCTGTGGGGCGCAGGGGACAGCTGGGCTGATGGCAGGAGGAATGGGACTGGGTGGGAAGCAGGGTGTGGCTTCCTAGGAGGCAGGAAGGTCTGCGGGCCCCACCCACTCGACCTGAGTCGGGACTTTCACGGTCATCTCCTCCAGGGGCTGTTAGACTGGGTTCTGAGGGGCTGAAGCTGGGTCTCATTTAGGTAGAAAAGGCTGCATAGAAGGGGAGGGGTCTCTGGCCTGCTCCTCACCAACCTAGCTATGACCAGAATAAGCTCCTCGGATAGCATACTGGAGTAATATTATGTTTGCGGGGGGGGGGGGGTAAAAGGGACTGTCTGCTTTAAAAAAAAAAAAGTTTATAGACTACTGATCTAGCATAATGGGCCAAATGTCCAATTGGCCATGTAGCTGTTATTAACACCCCGTGGTGGCAAGCTCACGCCAACCTGGTGCTAACCAAAAGACCCCGGTTCCAGGGTCCAGGAGGCCGACTTCCCAAGGGGAACCGGCCAGCAGCTGCCCTCCACAGAGCAGCCACCTGTTGGCAGAGGCCCTGCAAGGCGGGCTGACCCAGGGAGGGGAAGGAACTGTCAGTCCCAGGGAGCAGGAAGGAATTCCGCCAGCCCCTCCCGTAATACCGCCAACCCCGCCACCCCCCCAGGCCCTGGCTCCTGGCCCAGAGAGGCCCATGGGGGTCCCGAGAAGGCTAATGGCTTGAAGGGTATTTCAAGGAATGGGGTCTGGGTGGCGATCTAATGCTCTGAGCCAGGGGATGGGCACAGCAGGGGCCTGACCTGTAGCTCCCCAGGATGTGGAGAACCCAGCATGCCACACATGCTCCAAGGCCCAGCAGCACAAGCCCACAGGCTCACCAGACTCACCCCAAAGCCAGGAAGCCCACAGCTCAGCACGTAAGCACCCAGCCCCTGAACACAGAGGAGACTTTTCCTGCTAGAAAAGAGCCCCAGCTGAGCCCCAGGGCCCTCCCTCCATAGGGCCCGCCCTCCCTTACCTTGAGCTTAGCCTGAATTTCCCTGGCTTTGCGACGGGCGAGCACCTGGATATGGCTGGAGACCTGTGTCAGGGAGAGAGGGCTCCAGTTCTTACCTCCCAGACCCGTGGCCCTCGGCCCACACCTGTGCACGGACCGGATGAATGAAAGGATCCACCAGGGGCATCCTCTGTCCCATCTTGTCCCGATAACCCCAGGCTGGGCAATATTTTGCCATCTTTTCTAATGTCCTAGAGAGGGGGCTGTTAACGCCCCAGTAAGGCAAGCAGTCTCCTCCTGTGTGATGGCGGCAGGGACCCCTGTGGCACACCCTTCCTCAGTCGCCCTGCCCTGCCCCTGGGATCCATGCTCATCTCCCCAGACCCACCTGCTTCCTGGTGCGGGTCTTCCCAGTCCGGAGCTTGATATAGCGGGCAATCAGCTCATTCCGACCTGCAGATACAAGAGCACACACTCTTGGAGGGGAGAGGCCAGAAGCCAGGGGAGCTGGGAGGGCAAGAGGATTCCTTCCCTGAAAAGGCCCTTTCCTCACTCTGCCTGCCCTGGGTGGGGACCTGGGGTGGGGATTCTCTGGACACTCTCCCACCCTCCTAGGACCGTAGGGATCTGCCAGCAACAAGAGGACACTAAGGACTCACGGGGAAGACTGGAGGCCTGAGAACAAAGAGGTCACCAGGTCCATGCACTGCTGGCCTTTTGCAGCCTGAGGAGCCCTGCAGGGCCCCCTTGGCTGCCCCTATTGCTCCCTTCCCCATCCTGGCCACCTCCTCACCTGGGACCCCACAGCAGTCGGAAGCCACCTCTGTCCCCACCTCCTCCTAGGGCCTTCTGCACACTTGGGAGGCCCTTGGGCCTTCCCCTCTTCGAACCCCACAGTTCCCGCTGCCTCTGTTAAGTGCACAGGACCTTATAAGATGTCCTGACTGTGAGCAAGAAAGGCCATGGGAGGCATAACTACCGCTGAGACCATGAGTGTCCCCGAGAGCAGGCCTGGGGCCCTCACTCACACACCAGAAAACCCAGTCGGGGGTGTAGCTAGGTGGTAGAGCACTTGCCTAGCACGTGCAAGGCCCTGAACCAACACACTAAAACAAAACAACAACAAAACAGAGAAAGAGAGAAGGGGTTGGGGATATTGCTCAGTGGTAGACATTGCTAGCATGTGCAATGCAAAAGAAAAAAAAAAAAAAAACAAGCAAAACCAGCCAACACCCTACACCTCCATCCCAGGGCTGATTCAGGCCAGTCAACAGGTGGCACTGAATGAAAGGGTCAATCCAGTGGCACTGATGCTCCCCAGGCCCAGCAGGACCCCGAGGCTGTGTCTGCAGGATCCTGGCAACCTGCGGTGGCTCTCAGTGCCCTCTACTGTGATCAGGGAGCTCATGAAGAGGTTCTCTGCATTCAAAGAGCTCCTGTTAGTTAAGGGGGTATACGCCCACACAGAGAGGTTGAGGGTCGGTTCAGGCAGGCTGGTCAGTGGGCCTCAGCTGAACCTTGACCCCTGGGTAGGATTAGACCACACTAAAAAGCATAGAAGAGCTCCGGAGAGAACGAAAGGGCTTGAGTTGGGAGAACTGTCACCTCCCTGCTCCACCTCCGGGGCCAGAGGCCATGGCCACCAGCCTGCCCACGCGGGGGGAGGCGAGGCGAGGCAAGTGGGCTGCCCGCCACCTGGGCTGTAACCAGAGAGCCTGGCACAGGCCCAGCTGACCTTTGCTTGATGCCAAGGCTGAATTAAGAGCCTATCCTCCAGAGGTCCTGTCTGCCAGAAAGACTTGCTGGCCTGGAAGCACTGGCCTGCCTGTGTCCAAGGAAGGAGGGGGAGGAATGGGACAGGGGACACTGCCTATGAGCTGGTCCACCCTAAAACTGAGACCACAGCAAGATGTCTTTTCTTTTCTTTTTTGTGGTACCGAGGATTGAACCCAGAAGCAGGCATTCTATTTTCAAGCTACATCCCCAGCCCAATTTTATTTATTTGGAAACAGGGTCTCACTAGGTTGATGAGTCTCACTACTTGCTGAGACTGTCCTCAAACCTGGGATCTTCCTGTCTCAGCCTCCCAAGTACTGAGATTATAGGCATGTGCCACCACACCCAGCTCTTTTCTTCTCTTTCCCCTCTCCTTCCTTTTCTTTCTCTTTTTATTTTAGTGCTACTAGGGATTGAACCCAGGGGTGTTCTAGCACTGAGCTACACTCCTAGCCCTTTTTATTTTTTCATTTGGAAATAGGGTCTTGCCAAGTTACCACGCACAGCCTCAAACATGTGATCTTTCTGCCTCAGCTTTCCAGGGAAAGGTATCCTGCAGGCATCTTTGGCAGCCCAACGAAGTCCAACAGTTCTACTTTGCGTCTACCTAGAGGCAACTCATCTGCAACTATGAGATGTAAGAAGGTCTAAGTCACTGATGGTGGGTTACAGAAATGGGACCACAGAACTGGAAGTTGGGGAGCCAGGCTGGAGCTATGGGACCCTGGCAAGAGACTTCCCTCTGTGGACCTTCCCCCAGCATTCTCTTCTGAAATCTAGCTCCCTTAAGGTTCTTCCTCTGGATTTGTCCAACTAACTTTACAACATAGGAAACAGACCTTAACCCTGGCTCAATGCGAACACTCTGAGGCTTGGTTTCCTTCTCTGTAAAATGAACATGTTCGTGGCCTAAGCAAGTAGTCTAGTTCAGAGACCAGTCGAGAGGTAAGGCAGAGGGGGAGGGAGGAGAATGGGTTCCTGAGCACCACAGTGCCGAGGAGGAGCCGGAGAGGCTCAGGTTAGGGTGGGATGGCTGGCGGGATGGGGAAGGCAGGGGGCATCTGGGAGGCCAAATAGGAGACAGTGTTCTATGCTGCTCCTCTGGCCCACACCTCCCACTCCAACACTGTAGAGGAAGAGACCCAAACCTCATACAAGTCGGAACCTCCAATATCTGGCCTTTTTATTTATATATATATATTTTTTTGTGGTACTAGGGATTGAACCAGGGGCATTCTACCTTGGAGCTACGCCCTCAGTCCTATTTTATTTTTTATTTGGAAACAGAATCTCGCTAAGTTGCTAAGGCTGGCAGTGAACCGGCAACCCTCCTGTTTTAGCCTCCCAAGTACAGGGATTATGGCAGTGCACCCACCACCACACCAGGCACTTTTTGAATGAATGAATGAGTGAATGAACAAATGAACGAGTGAATGAGTCTGTCATGGCTCTACCTTCTAAATATACCCAGAACCAGGCCACTTCTCGATACCATCCGCTCTGGCCTGGACTACAACAATCGGCTTCCAGCTGGATTCCCTGCTCCCAGTCTACTCTCAACACAGCAGCTGCGGTGATCCTATTAAAACTCAGAAGTGGCCCCCCTGGCTTCCCATCTCCCTCTGATGAAAAGCGTCCCAGCCCTGCCAGGTGTAGTGGTGCACACCTGCAGGCCCAGCTACTCAGAAGGGTATGGCAAGAGAATTGCTTGGGGCCAGGAGTTCAAGGCCAGATTGGGCAACACAGGGAGACCCTGTCTCTATAAATAAACAAACAAAAGTGTCCAGGTCTTTACAATGGCTGGGAGCCCCTGCACGATCTGTTCATCCATTCCCCAGCTCAGTCATCTGTGTGATGTTACCCACCCCAGCACCCTCACCTCTTCTGCTGTTGCTGGCACATGCCAGGCCCACGAGGCCTCTGTGCGTCCTGCTTCTCCACCAGGGGAACATTCAGCCCAAGAGTCTGACCCAGCTCACCGTCATGTCTCCGATGAGGTGTGTCACAGCCGTGTGGCTCATGCTACTGGACACCATTGTCGGAGGTCTCCCTGACCAGCCACAGGGTGCTGAAAGCACCCCCCCATCTACCCACCTCAGCCTGGCATATCCTATCCTCTGTACTTTCCTTCACAGCACCTTCAGACATACTATGCAATCCACTTGAGAACTGTCTGTCCCCCTTCACACAGAAGGAAAGTGCCGTGAGAATAGGGTTGTTTTTTGGTTTTTTGTTTGTTTTACAATACTGGGGATTGAACCCAGGGACATCCAAGCTATATCCCCAGCCCTATTTTTTAGTCTTTATTTTGAAACAGGGTCTCACTAGGTTGCAGAGGGCCTCACTAAGTGGTTGAGGCTGGCCTCGAACACAGATTCTCCAGTCTTAGACTCTCTGGGATTACAAGTGTGTGCCACCATGCCCCGCTTGGAGCTTTTTAAATTGGTTAATTACAACAGGTGTCATGGTGCTTGCCTATAATGCCAGTAGGCTTGGGAGGCTGAGACAGGATTGCAGGTTCAAGGCCAGCCTCAGCAACTTAGTGAGATCCTGTTTCAAAATAAAAAATAAAATCCCAGTTCCCTGGGAGTCAAGAATTTAGGCCCATCTTGGGCCCTCAACAAGAGCCAGGGTACAGGTAGGCCTTCAATAAATGTTTCATTCAACTGGATACGGTGGTGCACGCTTCTACTCCCAGCTACCCAAGAGGCTGGAAGATCCCAATTTGAGACCAGCTCGGCAACTTAGAGAGACCCTACCTCAAAATAAAAAGGGTGAGCCAAGCATAGTGGCACATGCTTGTACTCCCAGTACTTGGAAGGCTAAGACAGGAGGATCATAGGTTCGAGGCCAGTCTCGGCTACTTAGTGAGGTCTTTCGCAACTTAGTGAAACCTTGTTTCAAAAATAAAGAATAAAAAATAGGGCTGGGGGGTGTAGCTCGGAGGTAGAATGCCCCTGGGTTCAATCCCCAGTACCACAAAATAAATAAATAAATAAGTAAGTAAATAAATAAATAAATAAATAAATGGAGGAGGCATGGCTTGGAGGCAGAATGCCCCTGGGTGCAATCCTGAATACCAACAACAAAAATTGTATATATTTATATGATGCAAGTGATGATACAGTATATGTATAAAACGTAGAACGAGCTGTACATGGTAGCGCACGCATTTAGTCCCAGTACTTGAGAAGCTGAGACAGGATGATCGGATGATCGCAGGTTTGAGGACAGCCTCAACAAGTAGTGAGATTCTCATCTACCTAGCAAGACCCTGTTTCAAAATAAAAATAAAGTAGGGCTGGGGATATAGCTCAGAGGTAGAATGTACCTGGGTTCAAATCCCAGGATGAGTAATAAACAAGCAAACAAATAAAATGTGGAATGGTTAAGTCAACCTAGCCAATCACATCAAATACTTTTCATTTTCCATGGTGAAAACATGAAATTTACTCTCGTGGCACAGAGGGTGTGGCTCAGTGGTACACTCATACATGAGGCCTGGGTTTGGTCTCCAGTGAGGGAAGGAGACAGCATATCCTTTGACCAACCTCTCCCATTCACCCATTCTCCTCTCCTTTCCTGTGAGTGTGGTTCTTTCATTTTTTTTATTATTACTTTTGTGGTACTGAGGATTGAACCCAGCAGTGCACTACCACTAATCCCCACCACCAGCCCTTTTTAATTATCTTTTTTTCTTTTTTGTGGTACTGGGGATTGAACCCAGGGTCATTCTACCTTCGAGCTATACCCCTAGTCCTATTTTGTATTCTTATTTTGAAACAAGGTCTCACTAAATTGCAGAGTGCCTCACTAGATATCTGAGGCTGGCTTCAAACCCGGATCCTCTGGTTTCAACCTCCCAAGTACTGAGATTACAAGCCGTGCACCACCACGCCCAGCTTATTCTTATTTTGAAACAGGCTCTCACTAAGTTGCAGACAGCCTCACTAGATAGCTGAGGCTGGCTGCAAATCCGGATCCTCCAGTCTCAGCCTCCCAAGTACTGAGATTACAAGTAATTATGCCCGGCCTTATTATCCTTTTTTTTTTTTTTTTTTTAATGGTACTAGGGATTGAACCCAGGGTCTTTATAACTCCAAGCTACACCCCTACTCCTATTTTAATTTTTATTTGGAAACAGGGTCTCACTAAGTTGCTGAGTGCCTCTCTAAGTTACTGAGGTTGGTCTAGAACCTGCAATCCTTCTGTCTCAGCCTCCCAAGTACTGGGATTACAGGCCTATGCCATCATGCCCAGCTTCTTTTTATTTTATTGAGACAGGGTCTTGCTAAGGTGCCCAGGCTGGCCTCAAACTTTCAATCCTCCTGCCTCAGCCTCCTGAGTCGCTGAGACTACAGGTGTGCACCACCACATTCTAGACTCCACATCTCAGGGAGATGGCAGAGTGTTCGGCACCTGCTTCTGTCCCACCTCTCAGCTCTCCCCCCCCCCCACCCTCTCGGGGCTTCCTTCTCCTCCCCCTTGCTGCTCATCCCAGACCATTGTTCCACCAGCCCCCTTCCATTCATGCGAGGTGACATCAGGGAGTGAAGTGCGGGCTCTGTGGGTGTGCTGAGCCCAGAGGAACCATGCGGCTTCCTTCCTGACACCTTAAGGGCCATCCCACTGCCTCCGGGCCCTCTGCCATCTAGTCCCAGTTTTATACATACAGAGGAACTGTAAACATGTCACCAATCAGGAACACTTAATGTCTGTACAAGTATCTGTACAATACAGATATGGTCACTACTTCATTTTGCCTCCCCCCTTTCTTTTATTTATTTATTTATTTTTTGCAGTACTGGGGATTGAACTCAGGGGCATTCTACCTCTGAGCTACACTCCCAGCCCTATTTTTTATTCTTTATTTTGAAACAGGGTCTCATTAAGTTATGGAGTGCCTCACAAGGTAGCTGAGGCTGGCTGAGAACCGGACCCTCCTGTCTTAGCCTCCCAAGTACTGGGACTACAAGTGTTTGCCAACATGCCTGGTTTGCCTTCCCCCTTTCAATCAACAGTTCTTTTTATTTTTTTGTGGTACTGAAGATTGAGCCCAGGGCACTCTACCTCTGTGCTACACCCCCAGCCCTATAGTTCATTTTTATTTTGAAACAGAGTCTTGCTAGGTTGATGAGAGTCTCACTATTTGCTGAGGCTGTCCTCAAACCTTCGATCCTCCTGTCTCAGACTCCTGAGTACTGGGATTACAAGTGTGCGCCACCACACCTGGCTCTCAGCAGTTCTATGCAGCTGGTACTATCACCTCCATTCTACAGTCAGGGAAAAAGAAGCAAAAACACTTGTTCAAGCTGGGCATGATGGCACATGCCTGTAATCTCAGCTATTCAGGAGGCTGAGGCAGAAGGATCGAAAGCTTGAGGCCAGCCTGGATAAGGATAATTTAGAAAAATTCTGCCTCAAAATAAAATTTTTAAAAAAGGGTTGGGGATGGAGCTCAGTAGTAGGGTACTTGACTAGCATATACGGGGGGTGGGGTGGGGGTTGTTAAGGTCACTGGCTGGTAGCAGTTAAGATTCAAATTCATGGACTGTGGTCCCAGAACCTTTTTTTTTGGGGGGGGGGGGACAGGTTACTGGGAACTGGGAATTGAACCCAGGGGCATTCTATCTCTGAGCTACACCCCAGCTATTTTATTTATTTATTTTTTTACTTCGAAACAGTTTTCCTAAGTTACTAAGGTTGGCCTTAAACCTGCAATCCTCCTGTCTCAGCCTTCCAAGTACTGGGATTACAGGCGTGCTCCATCACATCTAGCTCCCAAAACATATTTCTTTTTCTTTTTTTTTTTGCAGTACTGGGGATTGAACGCAGGGGCATTTTACTCCAAGCTATACCCCCAGACCTATTGTTTATTCTTTATTTTGAAACAGGGCCTCACTAGGTAGCTGAGGCTGGCCACGAACCCAGATCCTCCAGTCTCAGCCTCCCAAATGCTGGGATTACAAGCGTGCGCCACCAGGCATGGTCTCCAAAACCTATTTCTTAACTGTCGCACAGAATTATTTCTATTGAACAAGGAATTGGAAGCCATCTCTTTTAGAAACAGGACTTAAGCTGGGTGTGGTGGCGCTTGCCTACAATCCCAGTATTTGGGAGGCTGAGAAAGGAGGATCACAGGTTTACAGTCAGCCTCAACAACTTAATGAGGCTGTCAGCAACTTAGGGAGACCCTGTTTCAAAATAACAAATTAGCCAGGCATGGTGGCACACACTTGTAATCCCAGCATTCGGGAGGCTGAGACCGGAGGATCCGGGTTCGCAGCCAACCTCAGCTACTTAGTGAGGCCCTCCACAACTTAGTGAGACCCTGTTTCAAAATAAAGAATAAAAAATAGGGATGGGGACGTAGCTCAGAGGCAGAATGCCCCTGGGTTTAATCCCTAGTACCACACACACACAAAAAAAAGTAGGGATTCAGGTGACTCCAGAAGTTCTGTCTAGCCTAAGGGAGAAAAGATTTATTCGCAGCCACAGGACCCCATGTGAGGGGGTGCTTTCTGGGGCTGACCCTGGGCTTCATGACGGTTGTTACACATGGCTGCCTTTCCCACTGGGTGCCTTCCCAGGCTGGCAAGGAACCATTCTGTTTCCCACCTCTGGATGGACCCCCAGTTCTCTGCACGAAGTCCTTGTCCCTCGCCTCAACCCAGGTCCTGGAGGGAGAACCAACAAAGAGCCTGAGGCGGCTTTCTGTCTCACGTGGACAGTGGTACCCCGAGTCGGTAGCGGCCAACAGGCCCTGGACGATGTAGGCACAGGGGGCCCAGAGTTGGGGGAGGGGGTACCAGGAGAGTGTGGGCCTGAAGGTGGAGCCAGCAGAGAGGACCCAGGGCAGGAAAAAACTTGTAGAAAATCCAGGCGAGTCTACGGGAGGGAAAGAGAGCCCTGTCACTGCCCCAACTCTGCCACCAGCCATGTAACTGTGGACCTTCTCGCCTCCAGTGGTTGAGGCCAAGGAAGCAGGAGGCCAGCCTGGACCTCGGGGAAGGCCAGCCGGGCAGCTGGGCATTGCAATGTGGCAGGTGGCCTTGGTCTGAGAAGGAGCCCCACCAATGGCCCATCTGTCAGAGGACATGTGTCCAGCAGCCCCCAGTGCACAGGGCTCGGACCCCACAGCCCCTACCTGCCAAGGTGAGCGCGGCCCGGGGAGGAGGGGAGCCGGGGCCAAGGGAGCGTCGACACGGGATCCACAAGGAGCCACCACCACGTTCTCACCCACGCTGGCAACCAGCCCAGCCTTTTCTCACTCATAATCGAGTCAACTACAGTTATCATCCCTCCTGCAAAATCCTGTCTGGGACAGGTCACCTGTGCCTCTGTTCTCCCATGCAGATCCCCCTCCCCCCACCAGCCCTCCCCCTAGGAGTGACAAAAGTGCCTGCCACTGAGCAGAAGGCCAGTAAAGTCAGGTATTTTTGTTCATATTGTTCATAAGATCCCATTGTAATTGATGTTATTAGCTTTCTCTCTCCATGACCCCCCCCCTCGTTTTTTTATGAAGCACCCAGAATAGGCAACTTCGTAGAGAAAGTGGAATAGAGGTTACCAGGGGTTGGGAGCCAGGGAGAATGGGGAGCAATTGTTTGGTGGATATAAGAATTTCTGTTTATGGTGATGGGAAAGTTCTAGAAATGGGTAACAGTGACAGTTGTACAACAGTGTGAACGTGCAGGGCTGGGGAGGTGGCTCTGTAGAGCACTGGCCTGGCGTACACAGAGCCCTGGGTTCCCCCCCAGGACAAGAAAGAAGGAAGAAAAGAAAAAGGAAAGAAAGTGGGCAGGTGGGCTAGGGTGACAAAGCAAAGGGCAAGAGCCCAAGAGGAGGCAGGAGCAGGAGAGGCTCAGGGGAGGCCCTTCCCATCCTCTTAGTGAGAAGAGGCAGACACTCCTCTAGCCCCGGGCTTCGGGCTCCAGTCTCAAGTCTACCTCCTATGGCTGTGTGACTCTTCTGTGTAACGAGGGGTCCCTTGACCCTGCAGAGCCTCTCAGAACAGTGCTTTGTCCATCCTCCACTTGGGTTCCCCAAAGCCACGATGCAAAGTCCTGCCTGTGTGCTGGGGCTACACTCTCCCGTCCCCCTACCATGCATCACACACTCTCACACCCCGTCCACCTAGCTCAGGCTCGACTTCCTCCCAGGAAATCTCCAAAACGACCCAGCCCTCGGGACTCTTGGCTGTCCACAACCTAAGTGCTTGCCTGGATGGTTCACCTTCCCAAGATGTTTCTTCTGCCTCTCCCACTAGACCATGGAGTCATGGAGAGCAGGGGTGGACACTTTTGAAGAACTGAATGACTGCCAATGGGATGGCAAGCCTCAGACACCGGACAGGAGACACTGAAAAAGACAGGGTGTGGTGGCACACACCTGTAAGCCCAGTACTTGGAAGGCTGAGTTAGGAGGATTGCAGGTTCAAGGACAGCCTCAGCAATTTGTCAGGACTCTCAGCAACCTAGTAAGACTCTGTTTCAAAACAAAAAATTAGAGCTGGGGAGTGCAGCTCAGAGGTAGAATGCCCCTGGGTTCAATTCCCAGTACCACCACGAAAAAAATAAATAAATAAAAAGGGCTAGGAATATAGCTCAGAGGTAGAACGCATTTGGGTTCAATTCTTAGTATCTCACACACACACACACAAAGGAGGAGTGCTCACTTCGATAGCACGTATACTAAAATTGGAACGACACAGATATTAGCATGGTGCCCTTGCAAGGATAACAGGCAATTCGTGAAGTGTTCCATATTTTTGCTCAAATAACAGGAATGCAGTTATATATGTGCAGTAGTTCTTTGAACTGTAAATAACACATGGTGATGTTCTAGAAAACAGTACAGTATTCCATTTTACTAGGTAGTTTTAATTAGCACCAATACCATGAAAAAGGAAGAGAAAGAAAAAAAAAAAAAAAGACAGGAAGAGAAGGCTGAAAGACCCAATGATATAAGACCCTCCCACACATACACCCTAAGGTGATGGCAAAAGGAAGAAAGGAATAAATGCAGGGGGTGAAGCCTGTCATGGTAATCCCCCTATTTGGAAGGCGGAGACAGAAGAACGACAAGTTCAAGGCCAGCCTCAGCAACTTAGTGAGGCCCTCAAGCAATTTAGCAAGACCCTGTTTCAAAATAAAAAGAGCTGGGGGTACAACTTAAAGGTAAAATGTCCCTGGGTTCAATCCCCAGTACAGGAAAAAAGAAAAGAAAAAAAAAATGCAGGGATGAGGCAGAGCCAAGCCAGAGTCCTGGAGGAGGGAGGAGGTGACCTCCCCCCCAGGGTTCTCGCTGAGCTGTGGGGAGAGGAAAAGGCAGGGGGGGGAGATGCAGGCAGATGGGGGAGAGAAGTTCCTCTGCCCTGATCTCCCCACCCCCTACACCCAGGGGCCAGCACAGAGCTCGGCCAAAGGCGGCCAGAGTGACCAGCACTGGCCATGCCAGGGTGAGGGTTACACAGTGACAGGGCAAAAATAACAGCAGCTGTGAGCAGAAGGCTAGTACCCCAGGCCCAGAGCCGGCCCAAGAGAGGTGCAAGGTGCTCAAGTGTGTGTGTGGGGGGGGGCAGCGCCAACCAGCCTGGGCGGCTCAGCTCAGAAATAACAGGTGTTAATCTTCGGTGTTGCTTTGCATGTCATCTGCATGTCTGCCTGGCCCTGGACATCAGGTTCTGCTCTGAGTGTGCCGTGGCCTAATCCCTGTCCTCAAAGAGCTAAGACCAGGTCCCCAGCTCCACACTCCTCCTCTCAGCACGCCGTCCTGCCGGCCCCTCCAGGCTAGCCCGCTTGGAAAGACCCCCTGGATGGCAGTGTCAGGGAGTGCCAAGATAGGGCTTTGGGGGACCCTGGCAGGCGGCTGGGGGCTCAGGATGGGGCAGAGCAGGAGCCCCGAGGGAGGATGAGCGGCCAGAGTGAGGCCGGAGTCAGCTGAGCGGCATGGTCCTCCCATTGCCTCCCTGGGGGCCACCCCACGCACCGGGTGAGCTCAGAGCTATCTATACCTCCCAGCTACTCTGGCTGGCCAGCGGCACAGCGGCCCTCCAGCACCCCCCGCCTGCTGTGGCTTGGCTCGGTCCCCGGGGCTGGTAAGAAGAGATGGGGATAAGCCAGCATCTGGCTCTCCCTCTACTCACACAGCAGGTGAGTCATCAGACGCCGTGTGCGGCCTCAGTCCCTCTGCCCAGAGCCAGACCCACCTGAGCCAGGGCCAAGCAGAGGCGGGGCAGGAAGGGAGCAGCAAGGCCGTTCGGGGTGAGGGTAGAGCGTGGGCTGGGGGGCAGGAGCTCCAGCTACTAGTCTTGCTGTCCACTTGCTCTGGGGGAAACTTGGCTTCCCAGCGCATCCACTTTTGCATCTGCCAGCAGAGATCAAAAATGCTTCCTTTTTGAAAGGACCCAAGAGATAAAGGATGTCAAAGACCACTGGAGCTGGGCACAGTGGCGCACCCCTATAATCCCAGTACTTGGGAGGCTGAGACAAGAGGATTGCAAGTTCGAAACCAGCCCGAGCGACTTATCGAGACCCTATATTTAAAAGGGTGGAGGGGGCAGGAGTGCTGGCTCAAGCTTGTAATAATCCCAGTACTTTCGAGGCTAAAACAGGAGGATCTCAGGTTCGCAGCCAGCCTCAGCTACTTAGTGAGGCCCTCCACAACTTAATGAGACCCTGCTTCAAAAATAAAGAATAATAGCCTGGTGTGGTGGCACACACTTGTAATCCCAGCATTTGGGAGGCTGAGACCAGAGGATCTGGGTTCTCGGCCAGCCTCAGCTACCTAGTGAGGCACTCCACAACTTAGTGAGACCTGGTTTCAAAATAAAGAATAAAAAATAGGTCTAGGAGTATAGCTTGAAGGTAGAACACCCCTGAGTTTAATCCCCAGTACCAAAAAAAAAAAAAGAATAATAAAGAAGTCTGGGGATATAGCTCAGAGGTAGAATGAATGTCCCTGGGTTCAATCCCTGGTACCACACACACACAAAAAAAACCCAACTGGGATCTCCCAAGTCTCGCTAAGAGGCACCAGGCTCTGCCCCTCTCCTCTCCCTTCCTGAGGCCCTGTGTGGTCCTCACCCTGCACCTCCCTGTCTCTCAGCATAGGGGAAAGAGAGGCACAAGCGGGGATGCCAACATGGCCGGAAAGTTGACCAAGCACCATCTTCATGCTCCTGCTCCATGGATTCCCTCCTGCCACAGAGAATTCAAAGCGAAGCCCTGCCAGAAATCCACCCAAGCCTGGTGCAGTCGCAATGAATGGCCTGGTGCTTGCAAATAAAGTCTCCTAACCCCCATCTTTTTTTTGGGGGGGGTGAAAGTACTGAGTACTGGGGGTTGAACCCAGGGGCATTCCACCTTGGAGCTACTCTGGCCCTTTTTATATTTTGAAACAGGGCCGTGCAAAGTTGCTGAGGGTCTCAATAAATTGCTGAGACTGGCCTCAAACTTGTGATCCTTCTGTCTCAGCCTCCTAAGGACCTGGGAATACAGATGTGCACCACTGAGCCTGGCTTAGTTTCCTTCCTTTTTAAGGCCACTACTCCATTGTATTATGTATAGACCACATTTTATCTATTCATCTGATGGTAGATATTTGGGTAGATGTTTAGTTTTATTTACTTGTTATAGATACGTATATTTTGTTTTCTTTTCTTTTTTCTGTGGTACTGGGAATTGAACCGAGGGGCAATCTACCTCTGAGCTATATGCCCAGCCCTATTTTATTTTTATTTTTGAAATATGGTCTCAGTAAGCCGGGCGTGGTGGCGCACACTTGTAATCCCAGCATTTGGGAGGCTGAGATCGGAGGATCCGGGTTCGAAGCCAGCCTCAGCTACCTAGTGAGACCCTCCACAACTTAGTGAGACCCTGTTTCAAAATAAATAAAAAATAGGGCTGGGGGTATAGCTCAGAGGTAGAATGCCCCTGAGTTCAATCCCCAGTACCACACACACACACACACAAAAAAAAATAGGGTATCAGTAGGTTGATGAAAGTCTCACTACTTGCTGAGACTGTCCTCAAACCTGCAGTTCTCCTGTCTCAGCCTACCAAGTACTGGAATTACAGGCATGTGCCACCATGCCCGACTAGTGTGTTCATTCTATGATATTCCAGCATCTCACAGACACCTGTGGCACCCTCCAGTCTTGCTCTCTACGGAATGCCTCTTGCACACCTGTTTTTTTAGCAGACCCTCTGTCCTCTAAAGCACAGATACAGGTGGGCGTGGTGGTGAACGCTTGTAATCCCAATACTTGGGAGGCTGAGAGAGGAGGATCGCAGGATCACAGGTTCACAGCCAGCCTCAGCCACTTAGTGAGGCCTTCCACAACTTAGTGAGAACCTGTTCCAAAATAAAAAATAAAATCAGGCTGGAGTGTAGCTCGGAAGTACAATGCCCCTATGTTTAATCCAATACCACACACAAAAAAACATTTAAATTAAAGCACAGACATATCCTATAGAGTGTGCAGTGCACACACATCCTGGCTTCCTGACCAGGGGCACCGGGACAGCTCCCCAGCCGTTCAGCTGGTGCCCCCAGCACGCCCCCTGTTCTCCTTCCTTCACACCGAAGCTCATCAATACATACGCCATTCTGAAAAAGCCCAGAGTCCCAGGGGCTGTTTCCTCACCAGCTGAAGGAGCACACCTGGCACCCACAGGTGCTACCCCAGCTGCCTCCTCCAGGAAGCTCCCCTAGGGCACAACCATGAAAGCTGAAGTGGTGGGAGCGGGGCTGGCATGGGGCCACCAGCCTAGAAGTACCTGAGATTCTGTGGAACCCAACCAAGCCACAGAGGGGCACTAGAAGGAGAGAAGCAGTTTAGCCCGGTGTCTGAGGAGCAGACCCAAGTAGCTTGGAAAGACCTTGCTTTCCCTACACGCAAGAGGAAAGGAAGCATCTTGGTCTTGCAGGGAAGGTTGTAGGTAAAGGACAAAGTGGACGCGGGGCCTGCCAGAGCTCAACTACTCTCTGTGGTAGGAGCAAACTGGACAGGCGCTCAGCCGGCTCAACAATCCCCCACACACACCTCAAATTTATGTCCACCCAGAACTTCAGCGTCTAGCCAATTTGAGTTTTGTTTTGTTTTGTACTCCTGGGGACGGAACCCAGGGCCTCACGAAAGCTGGGTGAGCACTCTACCACTGAGCTACACCCCCATCAAGGATGGAAACCAGGGCCTTCTACCTCCAGGCTACATCCCAGACCTATTTTATTTATTTATTTATTTTTGGAAACAGGGTCTCACTAAGTTGCTGAGGCTGACTTCGAACCTGAGATCCTCCTCTCTCAGTCTTCCAAGTACTGAGATTACAAAGCGTGGACCACCAAGCCCGGCCCTTTTCTACATCTTCCACTTTACACCGAGCCTCACCCTCCACACCTACTCACAGAAGAAATCAGTGCCCGCCTGGCAGAAGCCCCAGGAGGTCATTTGGGGAGCCCCCAAAGTAGTATGTCTCTCCCCCCTGTTTCATATTTACCCAGGGCTGGACCATGAGGGGGCTGGCTGCCCAGCCCCGGCAGGCTCCTTACCGTACATCTTGCCCTCGTCCGACAGGATGATCTTGCGCCGGCCGCAGGGTGGGTAGATGGCCAGGGCCTCCTGGAAGCTCTGCTCGATGTCGGGGCTCCACACGCCCTCTGCATCGTTGTCGATGGGCTTGTCCAGTGCCTGACTGCCCCCAGACACGCTGCTCCCCTCGGGGGAGTTGGGAGAGCTCCACTCGTTGGAGGTAATGGTGCCGGCCTTGCCCTCCAAGGCTCCGCTTGGAGGAGCGCCCGCTGGACCTGTCGGGCGAGAGGTGGAAGATCCGTGTGGACCATGGGACGCAGGACACCCAGGCTGTGCCCGAGTCCTGATCCAAGGATCAAGGTCTGCAAGGTTCAGGAGGCCAGGGGCCTCTGCAGAGCTCAGCTTGCCCGCTGTCAAATGAGCTGACCTCAGAACTCTCTGATCATGGTTCTAAGAACCCAGACAAGGGCAGAGGAGCAGGAGACAGGGACCCAGTGCCATGGGTGTACTGATATTAAGTCAACATAGGGAAAAAAAGATGCAAAATATTGCTCACTGTTGGTGGGAATGTAAAATAGTGTAAACACTGTAAAAATAAAATGAAATGACAACTACCATGTGATCCAGCAATCCCACATCTTAATACATCTCCAAAACAATTGAAAGCAGGTTCTAAGAGAGATATTTGTACACTCATGTTTGTGATAGCACTATTCACAATAGCCAAAAGGTGGAAGCCTTCCAAAGCATTTATCCTCAGATGAATAGATACATACAAAATGTATGTATACGCAGTGGAATATTATTCAACCTTAAAAAGAAAAGCTACAACATGGATGAACCGTGAGGCTACTACATTAGGTGAAATAAGCCAGTCCAAAAAAAAAAAAAATAGGGCTGGGGGTGAAGCTTAGAGGTAGAATGAATGCCCTTGAGTTCAATCCCCGATACCACAAAAAAATAAATAAAAGTAAGTTAGATTCACAGAAACAGAAAGCAGAATATTGGTTCCCAGGGGCTGGTAGGAAGAAGAAATGGAGATTTGTTACTTAGATACAGAGTTTACCTTTCACAAGATGAAAAAGTTCTGGAGACGTGTTGCACAATAATCTGAATACTACTGAACTGTGCACTTAAAAGAGGTTACGACTGTGGCTATGGGTGTGGCCTAGCCAGGCCCTGGGCTCCATCACCCGCATTGCAAAAAAGAATTCCAGAGAGAAAGAATGAAGAAAATGAAGCAGAACAACATTCAAAGAGATAATGGCAGGAAATTTTCCAGAACTAATGGAAGATATGACTCCTCCAATTCAGGAACCATATTGAATCTGTGTGTGTGTGTGTGTGTGTGTGTGTGTGTGTGTGTGTGTGTTTTACTAGGGATTGAACTCAGGGGCATTCTAACTCTGAGCCCTTTTTTTTTTGAAATAGGGTCTTGCGCCGGGCGTGGTGGCGCACGCTTGTAATCCCAGCATTCGGGAGGCTGAGACCGGAGGATCCCGGTTTGCGGACAGCCTCAGCTACCTAGTGAGGCAGTCCGCAACTTAGTGAGACTCGGTTTCAAAATAAAGAATAAAAAATAGGGCTGGGGGTGTAGCTCCAAGGTAGAATGCCCCTGAGTTCAATCCTCAGTACCGAAAAAAAAAAAAAAAGAAAGAAATAGGGTCTTGCTAAATAA
>PVLC010013735.1:28366-41005 GCA_004027655.1 Graphiurus murinus
TCAGGGGCATTCTACCTCGGAGCTATACCCCCAGCCCTATTTTTTTTATTCTTTATTTTGAAACCGAGTCTCACTAAGTTGCGGAATGCCTTACTAGGTAGCTGAGGCTGGCCGTGAACCCGGATCCTCCGGTCTCAGCCTCCCGAATGCTGGCATTACAAGCGTGCGCCACCACGCCCGGCTTCTGAGAGTGGTCTTGAACCTGTGATCTTCCTGTCTCTACCTCTCAAGTACTGGGATTATAAGCACATATTGAATCCTAATCAGGATAAACTCAAATATAATAAACACCTATTATAGGGACACTACAGAATACCATTCCCAGAATGGTACTGGGAACTGAACCCAGGGCATTCTACCTCTGAGCTACACTCCCAGCCCTATTTTTTTTTTTTTTTTTTTTTGGACTGGCTTATTTCACCTAATGTAGGTATTTCACCTATTTTATTTTTTGTTGTTGTTGTTTTGGGGTTTGGGGATTTTTTTTGGTTTTGGGGGTTTTTTTGCGGTACTGGGGGTTGAATTCAAGGGCATTCTACCTCCGAGCTACACCCCCAGCCCTATTTTTTTATTCTTTTTTTTTTTTTGCGGTACTGGGGATTGAACTCAGGGGCATTCTACCTCCGAGCTACACCCCCAGCCCTATTTTTTATTCTTTATTTTGAAACCGAGTCTCACTAAGTTGCGGACTGCCTCACTAGGTAGCTGAGGCTGTCCGCAAACCGGGATCCTCCGGTCTCAGCCTCCCGAATGCTGGGATTACAAGCGTGCGCCACCACGCCCGGCTCCTATTTTTTATTCTTTATTTTGAAACCGGGTCTCACTAAGTTGTGGAGTGCCTCACTAGGTAGCTGAGGTTGACCTCGAACCCGGATCCTCCCGAATGCTGAGATTACAAGCGTGTGCCACCACGCCCAGCTATTCTTTATTTTTGAAACAGGGTCTCACTAAGTTGCGGAGGGCCTCACTAAGTAACTGAGGTTGGCTGCAAACCCAGATCCTCCTGTTTCAGCCTCCCAAGTATTGGGATTACAAGCATGTGCTACCATGCCTGGCTTATTTTTTGTTTTGAAACAAAGTCTTGCTAGGTTGTTGAGGCTGGTCCTTAACCCTCCTAAGTATTGGAATTACAGGCATGTGCTAAACTCCCAGCAAAACATCACCTTTAAAGTCAATAAGAAGATTAAAAAACACCCCACTTTTTTTCCCCCCAGAACTAGGTAGCTGAGGCTGGCCTCAAACCTGGATCCTCCGGTCTCAGCCTCCCAAATGTTGGGATTACAAGCGTGGGCCACCACGCCCGGCTCTAACTCCCTTTTTGGCACCCACTCCCAGGCCCCAAATCCCATCATCTAAATCATTCCTTAGCATGCTAAGCTACTTCTCCATTTTTTCTTTTTCTTTTGCAGGTGTCAGGGACAGAACTCCAGCCTTGTACATGCTAGGCAAGCGCTCTGCCACTGATCTACCCTTAGCTTTTTACATTTTTATTTAATTTGACTGATTGACTGATTATGGGTACTGGGGATGAAACCCAAGAGAGTTCTACCTCCAGGCTACACCTCCAATTCTTTTTATTTTGAAATAAAGTTTTGATAGATTGCTGAGAGACTTGCTAAGGCTGACCTCAAGCTGGCTATCCTCCTGTCTCAGCCTCCCAAGCATTCGGATTACAAGTGTGCCTCACCACACTCAGCCATTATTATTATTATTATTATTATTATTATTATTATTATTATTATTTACATAATACCTCAAGCAAAAGGCCTAAAGCCCTAAACAGACCCAGTAGGTACAACCTTAATCTCTAAGATTAATATCTAATATTAATTAATACTATGAATACCTAAGTGCTCATTAGTCCTGGCTTTAGCTTTGTTTTTTTCTTTCTTCTGGTTTTTCTTTTAGCCTTGCTTTTATTCTAGGGCTGGATGTAAGCACAGATGTGTACTCTGAACTGGGTGGAGGATGCTGTGAGGGCCAAGATGTTAGGAGAGATGGAAAGAACGGAGGCCCAGCGTGGCCTCCAGTGTGGCCTCCTTTTGAGAGTCACAGGCTGTGGTCCCTGGGTCTGGCACCTCTTCAGAATTCCCTTTACTTTCCAGAAGTTGGGCCCAGGGCAGCTCTGCAGAACAGCAGGCCTGAGAGCCAGCGAGACTCATGCCCCGTGGGGGAGCTTTCCTGAGGACCTGCACTTTGTGTCCCTAAGATTGGGCCCATCCCAGAGAAAACAGGGCAGCGGGTCACCCAAGGCCCTGGGCCACGGGATTGGTTACGGACATGGAGTCCCTCCCGCCCTGAGCGACTCTGTTGCTCCTAGTCCCCGGCCTCTCCTACCTCACAGACCACAGCCCAGGCCCTGGCAGACCTCCCACACAGCCCTCTGGCCAGCGGAATGGGGCAAGCCAACAGCAGCCCAGAGAAGGCACCCCACTCCTCCCTGTGCTCCACAGTGACCCTCAAGGGCCAGCCAGCAGGACAGATGGCATGGCTGAGCCCAGGCCACGTGCCCGAACAGGAGTAAAAATAATCCCTGACTTGGCTCTCGGGTCCAGGCCCAGAGGCCTCTGGCTCTGCCCCCAACCTCACCCAAAAGTCACCAGATGGCCTACCCCAGACAACCCAAGCCCAAGCAACACGCTGCTCCATCCAGGGCCCACGGACGCTGGTTACTCAGGAATTCTCAGAGGAACCAGAAACTGTGGGCTTCCAATGATCATTCTGAGAAGCAGAACAATAGGCTCCTCCAGAAACACTTTCAGGACAAGGAGAGAATGGTGATCGCCGAGTCATACATGGAGAAACCAAGGCCCAGGAGAGCAAACAAAAAAACTCACCCTGAGAAACAGCAAAACCAGCTAGGAGCTGGGCGTGGTGGCGCACGCTTGTGATACTAGTACTTGGGAGACCAAGACAGGAGGATCGAAGGTTCACAGCCAGCCTTAGCTACTTAGTGAGGCCCTCCGCAACTTAGTGAGACCCTGTTTCAAAATAAAGAATAAAATATAGGGATGGGGGTGCAGATTAGAGGTAGAATGTCCCTGAGTTCAATCCCCAACTCCGGAAAAAAAAAAAAAAAATCCAGGAGTGATAGCCCACACTTACAATCCCAGTACTTGGGAGCCTGAAACAGGAGGGTCCCAGGTTCAAGGACGACCTCAGCAAGTAGTGAAATTCTCATCAACCTAGCGACACCCTGTTTCCAAATAAAAATAAAATAGGGCTGGGGGGTGTAGCTCAGAGGTAGAATGTCCCTAGGTTTAATCCCCAGTCCCCCCCCCAAAAAAGTAGCAAAACCAGACCTCAAAGAGCTAAGGGAAGAGCTCAGCGCAGGGCACCTGCCCAGCAAGCACCATGCCCTGGCTTGCATCTCCAGCACCATGAAAATAAACAGACCTCAGACCTGGAGTCTACCTCCTGCCTGGTCATCTCCTGCTCCCAAAGCCCACCTTTCAGCAGCCTTCCACAACCATGGTGACCTTTCGATCCCGCCTGGTCCCCCCAAGATCACAACATACAGGGCAACTGAGACAAGGCCTGGTCCTGCAGTGACCTCATGATGTCCACCTGCTTCCCCGATGGAGCCCAACATTATTACATACATTCGCAACCCCACTCCTGGCCCCGTGGTGGGAGTTCAAGCAGGCGACATTATGATTATGATTATGATTTTTTTTTGGCAGTACAGGAGATTAAACCCAGGGCTACATTCCAATAAACTTCTCTATCATTCAGTTAAAAATATTATAAACCCTGGAATATTTATCCTAAATATCCAGATGGCACATACCTGTGATCTCAGTATTTGGGAGACTGAGACAGGAGGATTGCAGGTTCAAAGCACCCTCTGCAACTTAGCAAGACTCAGCAGCTTAGTGAAATCCTGTTTCAAAATTTTAAAAGGTAGCCAGGCGTGGTGACCACACTTGTAATCTCAGCATTTGGGAGGCTGAGACAGGAGGATCAGAGTTTGTGGCCAGCCTCAGCTACCTAGTGAGGCACTCTGCAACTTAGTGAGACCCTGTTTCAAAATGAAGAATTTGAAAATAAGACTGGGAGTATAGCTAGGAGGTAGAATGCCCCTGAGTTCAATCCTCAGTACCGCAAAAAAAAAAAAAAAAAAAAAAAAAAACTTTAAAAGGTGGTGGTGCACACCTATAATTTCAGTACTTGGGAGACTGAGACAAGAGAATTGCAGGTTCGAGGACAGCCTCAGCAAGTAGTGAGACTCTCATCAACCTAGCGAGACCCTGATTCCAATAATAAATAAAATCCCACTGGGAGTGTAGCTCAAAGGTAGAATGCCTCTGGGTTCAATCCTCAGTACCACAAAATGAATGAAAATAAAAAGGTGGTGGGGAGTGTGGCTTAGAAGTAGAATGCCTCTGGGTTCAAGCTCCAGTACCAAAAAAATAGTTATGATAAACTTTTTTAATGAATATTTTTACCATGACTTTTTAACGGCCACTTAATAGAGAAAGACAGAAGGAAAAGAGAAGTTGTGTACAGAGAAGGAAAAGAGGCACTGCAGGGACCTGGCCCCAAAATACAGAGGACAACAAAGAAAAAACAGACAAGACAGGAGAGTTTCCAGGTCCAAAGATGGGTGAGTCCCGGAGATGAAAGGAAAGAGGGAGTGGAGGAGAAAGAAACAACCCAAGCTGGGCGTGGTGGCGCACGCTTGTAATCCCAGCATTTGGGAGGCTGAGACTGGAGGATCTGGGCTTGAGGCCAGCCTCAGCTGCTTAGTGAAGCCCTCCACAACTTAGTAAGACCTTGTTTCAAAATAAAGAATAAAAAAATAGAAGCCGGGCGTGGTGGCGCACGCTTGTAATCCCAGCATTTGGGAGGCTGAGACCGGAGGATCCGGGTTCGCGGCCAGGCTCAGCTACCTAGTGAGGCCCTCCGCAACTTAGTGAGACTCGGTTTCAAAAATAAAGAATAAAAAATAGGGCTGGGGGAGTAGCTCGGAGGTAGAATGCCCCTGAGTTCAATCCCCAGTACCGCAAAAAAAAAAAAAAAAAAAATAGAGCTGGGGCTGTAGCTTGGAGGTAGAATGCCCCTGGGTTCCATCCCCAGTACCAAAAAAAAAAAAAGAAAAAGAAACAACCCAACAGAGAGGAGGGCAGGACTGGGCTGTGCTGAGCCAAGTACTCAGTCAAAAGAAACGGTCAATGTGACTTTCAGAAGGCTGGGCTGGAGCTTGCTGGAGGCCAGGAAAAGGGGCCTTCTCAAAAAATAACCAGGCCAGCCGGGTGAGATGGCACACGCGTGTAATCCCAGTACTGGGAGGCTGAGACCAGAGGACTGTAGGTTCAAGGCAAGCCCCAGCAATTTAGTGAGGCCCTCAGCAACTTAGCAAGACCCTGTTTCAAAACTTAAAAGGCTGGGGGTATAGCTCAGAGGTAGAATGCCCTTGGGTTCAACCCCCAGTTTCACGCACATCCACAAAAAGACTTGTACGGCAAAGTCCTGTAAGGACCAAGATAAGGCAGGCCCAGCATCTGAACAGAGTGCAGTGCGCATGTCTGTTGCCCTGACGGACACACAGGACATTCTCACAGCCTGCTGCTGGCCCCAGGAGAGAGGTGCTACGGGGCACTGATTCTCCATTTGGTTCTGGAGTCAAAAGCCTGGGCTCGGACCCCATCTGACCCTCACCCAGGCCTGGAAACCCGGGGTAAGCTACAGACCTCTCTGAACCTCAAAGGCCTCCCAAATATATCCAAGAGGCATGTGATGAGGGCTCAGCTCAGTCATCAGTTAATGCAGTGTGGGTCCCAGCTACTAGGAGGCTGAGGTCAGAGGATTGCCTGAGCCCAGGAGTTGGAGGCCTGCCTGGGCAAGAGTGAGACCTTGTCTCTAAAAAAACAAATATAGCAGGTGTGGTGGCACATGCTTGTAATCCCAGTACTGGAGAGGCTGAGACTGGAGGATCCGGGTTCACAGCCAGCCTCAGCTACTTAGTGAGGCCCTCCACAACTTAGTGAGACCTGTTTCAAAATAAAGAATTAAAAATAGGGCCAGGGGTGTAGCTCAGAGGTAGAATGCCCCTGGGTTCAATCCCCAATTCTGCCAAAAACAAATTCTATGGTGGTGCACACCTGTAATCCTAGGACTTGGGAGGCTGAGACAGGAGGATCAGAGGTTCAAGGCCAGCCTCAACCTTGAACTTAGGGAGGCCAGCAGCAACTTAGTGAGACCCTGTTTCAAAATAAAAAGGACTTGGAGGTGTAGCTCAGAGATAGAAGGCTCCTGGGTTCAATTCCCAGTACCACTAAATTAATAAATAAGGCTCTTGGGTTCAATCCCCAGTACTACTAAATGAATAAATAACTAAAATAAATTAAAGATAAGATACCACAGAGCCTGGCATTCCCAGTTATTGCTGTGTTGTTAGGAAGACTGAAGAGGAATGGAGGCCAGGAAAGGAGAAAGAATGAAGGGCCACCAGAGGGAGATAAGTAAGTAGGTGGAGAGGACCGCCGGGAAGCAAGCCAGCGGGAGGCGGGCGGAGTTTCGAGTAGGAGGGGCAGCTCAGAGATGCAGGGAAGTGGAGAGAGATAAAATTCCTAAGTGGCTACAGGCCCCAGGGCCAGCCCCAGGCCCCTGGACAGCAGCAGGGCCAGTGATGGCTCGTCTACATGGGCTCTCTCTCCAGACCTGGAAGCTGCAGCCTGCCCCTAGCCAGCCCTCCCTCACAGGCCTAGCCCTAACACCTCTGGGAAGTGGGTCACTGCCTGGGGCTGCCACCCGGGTGAGGAAGCCACCCGTGCTGAAATGGGCTGCAGGCCCCAGCACAGTGCCTGACACACAGGCCCCTTGGAACCAGCTGTGCAAAAACAGGCAAATTAGGCTCCAAGCTTGCGGTAGGCTTGAGCGCCTTTTGATCCAGGAGCTTCCCCTGGCTGGGGCTTTGCAAACAGAAAAAGGTGGGTAGAGTACTATTCAGTGAGAAAAAAAGAAATGGGCTGGAAACACGAGTGGCAGTCCATGCCTGCAATACCTGCTGCTGGGGAGGCTGAGGCAGGAGAATGGAAGGTTAAAGGTCAGCCTGGGCAACTGGACAGACCCTATCTCAAAATAAAACAGAAGGGGCTGCGGATGTAGCTCAGTGGTAGAACACTTGCCTAGCATGCATGGAGTCCTGGGTTCAATTTCCCAGGGCCGCAAAAAAAAAAAAAAGTAAAACCATGAAAGTAGCCGGGCGTGGTGGCGCAAGCTTGTAATCCCAGTACATGGGAGGCCAACTTCAGCTACTTAGTGAGGATCTCTGCAACTTAGTGAGACCCTGTTTCAAAATAAAGAATAAAAAATAGGGCTGGGGGGTGTATCTCGGTAGAATACCCCTGGGTTCAATCCCCAGTTCCACAAAAAATAAATAAATAAATAAATAAAAATCATGAAAGTATGTGAGAGGCCAAAGTACTAACATTTGGCTTCACTTTAAGTACGCCTGTCCTAGGAAAATTCGGATCTCAAAATAGATGATTTACCTAAGGAGTCTCTGCCAGGCAGAAGGACCTGAAGGACCTGCCCTGGGCTTCCATCCAAACAGCAATTCCTCCAGGGCACACACAGACCACACTCTGTGGGCCGCTTACCAAAGCTGTTTCTCCAGCCCTGGGGATGGGCTGGCCCCATCAGCTGAAACAGGGCTGTCCACACCCGCAAGGACCTGAGCGTGAGCCCAAACAGGCATCCACGCAGCCTAGGCCCCTGCATGGAGCCAGCTGTGCAGGGAGCACCCACAGCTGGGGAGCACCTGGGGAACCCAGAGCACCAGGAGGTGCATCTGTAGCCCTGGAAAGCAGTACTTCCCAGCTCTGCCCCACTCCAAGTTCACCTCCAGCAATGGGGCTGTCCACAGCTCCAGCACAAACCAGTGGACCAGGGTGGACAGAGCCCGGCCAAGAGGAGGAAGGCAGCATCCGCCTAGCCTCGGACATTTTTCATAGAAATGTTCCTCTGTCCCAGAGCTATCCTGCTTGGACAGGACAGGGACGAAGACTGAAATGTGCCGAAATTCTGCTAATGGCTCAAAGCCCTCAAGACCCAAGGCTGAGGTCACAGTGGCAGAGGAACCACCCTGACCCAGAAAACTCACCCCCATGGATCCTCTCTTGCACCAGCCAGCCACACACCCAGCCACACACACCAATCGCCCCACCTCCCATTCCAGAATGCACGCTCATCGAATTTGGAAACAAGGCCACGTAAGTGGTTGAAATCCAGGCGGGGGCACCAGTCCTGGTTTTTCTGGATGGGGACAACCCAGCCTGACCTGTCTGGCCATGAGAAGCGGACCAGGCAACCCTCCAGACAGCCAGAAAGGATGCCCAGTAACCCAAGATGCACACCTGGGCCTCTTGTTCTGAAGTGTGACCGATGGCAGGTGCTCAATCAGGAACTTCCTTCTCCAGGTGGTCCCCACTCCTCATCCCGGGCCCCCTCTTGGCGCTTGAAGAACAGCCAAGGCTCAGGCCACTAAACTCACCTCACTTTCAGAGTCCCTCAGACCTACCATCTTCCTTTGGAGATTTTCTACTTAAATGAGTTTTCTCCAAAAACTTGTAAATAACACATCTAGCCAAAGGGCTTATATCCAGAATATTAAAGAATGCTCAAAACAATCAAAGAAGAAAATGGGCAAATGATCTGGACAGACAAATGAAGGTAAACAAATGCAAATGAGCATACACCATTAGCTACTACGAAAAATGCTATCTAAAGTCATGACAAGAGCCAGGCGTGGTGGCGCATGTCTATAACCCAGTTACTTGGGAGGCTGAGACAAGAGGAACACAGGTTTGAGGTCAGCCTCACCAACTTAGTGAGGACTCACAACTTAGTGAGACCCTGTTTCCAAATAAAGAATTAAAAAATAGGGCTGGGGCTGTAGCTTGGAGATAGAATGTCCCTGGGTTCAATCCATAGTACGGGAAAAAAAA
This sequence comes from Graphiurus murinus, assembly GCA_004027655.1. Classification (NCBI taxonomy): domain Eukaryota; kingdom Metazoa; phylum Chordata; class Mammalia; order Rodentia; family Gliridae; genus Graphiurus; species Graphiurus murinus. The sequence goes on from PVLC010013735.1 coordinate 37,318, forward strand.
TAGGTATGGTGATGTAGCTCAGAGGTAGAATGCCAGTTCAAGCGCCCCCTCCTCCGTAGAACCTTCCCCGACCCCTCCGAGGCCTTCAGAGCGAAGTCCCCTTACCAGGCACCCAGGGCACTGCTTGTGCCTCTGATCGGCCCTTCTTTCATCACACACACATGGTACTCACAATCTCTCCCCCACTGGAGAGCAAGCTCCTTACAGACAAGGACCTTCCGTGCATATTCCCCACTGTCCAGTGCCGGCTCACAGTGCAGGCTCCATTGCCAAATGGCTGAGGGTGCAGGCCAAGAGAGGAGGGCAGGTAGTGCTGGGCCGGGCAGGCTGCTCGAGGAGGGCCAGGAGGGCGTAGGAAGCCAGGGATCCGGATTCCTTCTGTTGCAGAAGGGGCACACCTACCGCCTCAACTCCCCAGTGCTGGAAGTGACCCCGCCTCCTAGTCCAGCTTGAGGTCACGCAGTTTGTGACTGAGCATTTCTAAGGATACTTTGCTTCCTGCACAGCAACCAGCACAGCTCCAAGCCCCGGGCTGACAGATGCTCAGGACATACCTGCTAAGGGCCTAGAGCCTGGCCCATCATCAGGGAGCTGTGGCTTCTCACATCCCGAAGAAGCCCTCTGCAGCAATAACCGATTGCGCCTCTCTGATCAAAGTCAACTTCACCATCCAGAACTGCTGGAGCACAGGCCTGGCCTGGCCGTAATGCCATAGGGGGGTGTCCAAGCATATCACCAGTCTCTCCCTCTTACAAAGTCCAGCTTGTCTAGCTTTTTGGGGTTTTGTTTTTGGTCTTTTTTTTTGTGTGTGTGGTACTGGGGATTGAACTCAGGGGGCATTCTACTTCCGAGCTACACCCCCAGTCCTATTTTTTATTCTTTATTTTGAAACAGGGTCTCACTAAGTTGCAGAGGGCCTCACTAAGTAGCCGAGGCTGGCTGCAAAACTGCAATCCTAGCTGGGCGTGGTGGCGCAGGCTTGTAATAATCCCAGCATTTGGGAGGCTGAGACTGGAGGATCCGGGTTCGAGGCCAGCCTCAGCTACCTAGTGAGGCACTCCACAACTTAGTGAGACCCTATTTCAAAACAAAGAATAAAAAATAGGGCTAGGGGTATAGCTTGGAGGTAGAATGACCCTGGGTTCAATCCCCAGTACCGAAAAAATAAAAAATAAAAATAAGCTTGTGCCATGACGACTGTCTGGGATGGAAGTTACTCTATTAATTTGCCTTAAGCAAATTTCTTCATTGTTTCTCATCTCCATTCCCTAGAAATACAGTGAGTAAAATTTAAGTGCTAGATGAAAGGGCGGAGGGTGGAGGAATTTTTTTTTTTTTTTTGCGGTACTGGGGATCGAACTCAGGGGCATTCTACTTCCGAGCTACACCCCCAGCCCTATTTTTTATTCTTTATTTTGAAACAGGGTGTCACTAAATTGTAGAGGGCCTCACTAAGTAGCCAAGGCTGGCTGCAAAATTGCAATCCTAGCTGGGTGTGGTGGCACACACTTGTAATCCCAGCATTTGGGAGGCTGAGACTGGAGGATCCGGGTTCGCGACCAGCCTCAGTTATCTAGTGAGGCATTCCACAACTTAGTGAGACCCTATTTCAAAACAAAGAATAAAAAATAGGGCTGGGGGTGTAGCTTGGAGGTAGAATGACCCTGAGGTCAATCCCCAGTACCACACAAAAAAAAAAAAAAAAAAAAAAAAAAAAAAAAAAAAAAAAAAAAAAAAAAACAACAACTGCGATCCTGCTGTCTCAGCCTCCCAAGAACTGGGATTACAAGCCTGCACCACCACACCCGGTTTGTCTAGTTTTTTAAGGACCATCTATAGATCATTTATTTGACAAACACTTACACAGGGTACACTATATAGTAGGAATCAGGCAGAGAGCAAAGCATTTTACAAATATTAACTCATTTAATCGTCATGACAAGTGTATATTAGACTGGTTCTATTAACACTAGTACCCTCATTTTGCAGTGGGGGAAACTGAGACACATAGCAGTTAGATGACTTGCCCACAACCACAGCTGACAAGCAGCAGAACAGGGATTCAAAGTGGGTAAGGATGGCTGGCAAGTACACTGTCCAAGAAGTAGCCACTCGTCTCGGTGCCTAATGAGCACTGAAATGGGGCAGGTCCCAGCTGAGATGTGCTATTAAAGGTAAAACATATCCAATTTACAGCACTTTGTATGAAAACCACAAACTATCTTATTAATCCTTTTTACTATTGATGACAGGTTAAAATGATATTATAAACGTAGTTGATTTAATAACATATATTAGTACAATTTTGCCATACTTGTACTTTTTTTTAAGGTGGGACACTGGGGATTGAACCCAGGGGCATTCTACCTCTGAGCTACACCCCCAGTTCTATGTTTTACTCTTTATTTTGAAATAGGCTCTCACTAAGTTGTAGAACTCCTCAGTAGCTGAAGCTGGCCGTGAACCTGCGATACTCCTGTCTCAGCCTTCCAAGTACTGTGATTACAAGCGTGAGTCACCACTTTTTTTTTTTTTTTTGCGGTACTGGGGATTGAACTCAGGGGCATTCTACCTCTGAGCTGTACCCCCAGCCCTATTTTTGTATTCTTTATTTTGAAACGGAGTCTCACTAAGTTGTGGAATGCCTCACTAGGTAGCTGAGGCTGGCCTCGAACCCAGATCCTCTGGTCTCAGCCTCCCAAATGCTGGGATTACAAGCATGCACCACCACGCCCGGCAGCCACCACTTTCTGTGTGTAGTACTGGGAATTGAACCCAGAAGCATTCTACCTCACGCTACCTACATTTTTTTTTTTTTTTTTTTTTTTTTTTTTCGGTACTGGGGATTGAATTCAGGGACATTCTACCTCCGAGCTATACCCCCAGCCCTATATTTTATTCTTTATTTTGAAACCAAGTCTCACTAAGTTGCAGAGTGCCTCACTAGGTAGCTGAGGCTGGCTGCAAACCCGGATCCTCCAGTCTCAGCCTCCCGAATGCTGGGATTACAAGCGTGCGCCGCCATGCCCGGCTCCTACATTATATTTCTATTGGACAGCTCTGCCACTCTGGAGTCAGAGCTCTTAGCTACCACTCCCTCCTGGGGTCATCTCCCTACCCCAAACCTCAGGGTAGGACCAAGGTTGCGGCTTGTCTCTAACCTCCTTCTCCTTCTAGGTGGTAACATCTCCAATCCTCCTCTAACTGCCCAGACACTGCCCCTTGCTTAGCCTTTCCTCCAGTTAGGGAAGCAGCTTAGCTCTCTACCTCCCTCCAGCAGGAATCCCAGAAAGTCAAAGCGAGAAGATACCTCAATCACCACCTAGTGCAACCTTGCGTGCTAAACATGCAGAGAAACTGCGGCTCAAGACACAAAATCGAGGAAGCAGAGGCCCTAGAGATCATCTGGTCCAATTCCCCCAGTGTAGAGACCTCCTGCAGAGCATCCCTAAGGTGGTCTACAGAATGAAATTCCATGCTGTTCTACACAATGAAATGACTTAGTTCAGATCAGATGGACCTAATCTGCTGCGTAGAGGGCCTACCTGCCAGGCTCCATGGCGCACACCTACACCCCAGCACTTAGGAGGCTGAGGCAGAAGGAGCCCAGTTTCCAGACCAGCGCGTGGGAACTAAGCCAAGACCCTCTTTCAGAATAAAAAAATAAAAAGGCTGCCTCAAGTTTGGT
>PVLC010013736.1:0-40890 GCA_004027655.1 Graphiurus murinus
CCGCGGAGACGGGCTTCTTTGCTCTCTCTGGTCGGTCTTCCGGGTTCTGCTCAGCTGTATTCCAGTTTTCGCAGCGTTTTCCACCTTTTTGTTGCTTTTTTTCTTTTTTCAAAAAACTGGATCCACGACTGATTTGAGTCGAGCTCACAGCGGCTCTTGAGACGCGTCTCACTCCGTCGCCATCTTCCCGGAAGTCCCTCGAGGGGAAGGATTTTTAAGAGGTATCCAGGAGTTAGAATTGACACGAGTTGGACAAGGGGAGGGAAGGCTGGAATCAAAGATGACCCCAATTTCTGGCCTAGGTGATTGGTTCCATGAAACTGGGAACGGTTTTGTGTGTGTGTGTGTGGGGGGGGGGGGGTACTGGGGATTGAACTCAGGGACATTTACCTCCAGCCCTATTTTTTATTATTTGGAAACAGGGTCTAAGTTGTAGCTGAGGCTGGCGGCAAACCTGGGATCCTCCTGTCTCAGCCTCCCAAGTACTAGGATTACAAGCGTGCACCATCACGCCCGGTCCCTATAAGTCCTTGAAGGCAGAATGTGATTTGTATTTTGTGAACCTCAAAACCACCTATCCACAGAAAGGATGTTTGTTGACAAAGCAATGGCTTGGGTTTTGAAGCACAGGTCTCCTTCCTTCAGTAACTTGGGTATTGTCTTGGTGCCTGATTACATGGTTTTCCTTCCACTTTGGCAATCAAACTGTAGCAACAGATTAAAGCAAGCTCCAGGGAGATCGTCTAAAGGCAGCACTGAGTGGGGCTAACAAAGTGCTATATAAAGCTGTAGTCTCTGGAGAGTCCTTGGTGTTTTGAGGACTACCTGGTATTTACTGGTTTGTAGAATATAAAAGAGGGCAAAAGGAGAGGCCTGTTTACACATTTGACAAGCAGAATGAAGTCCTTACTTTCCATCATGGTGGTCAAGATCTTTGCCAGCCCCAAGGAGGCCAACCTGGCGACCAATTCCATTCAAATGAACCTTTTATGACTGCTATGCAGTAATTAAGTTAGCTTCACACTGGAACTGGCTGGTCCTTTTACTGAATAAAAGCAGGACCAAATGGCTGAGATAGAATAAGGAAAACAGCATTAAACTTGGGGGTCAGAAGTCTGGTTCTCTATGTCATGCTCTGACTAGATGGGTGACATTGTGCAAGCTGCTGTATCTTTTTGAGGCTCTGTTCTAATCTGTAACGAGGGGGGGGGGATAATATCTACCTTCCCACCCTCATTAAGTTCCAGTGAATGGCTCCATAATCCTCCAGACCTCCATCATTCCTTCATTAGCGATCAAAACCATACATAACTTGGTAAACCTCAAAGCACCAATGGTGACTTTCAACATGTCAAGATCTACAATATGCTTGGCTCGGTTATTTCATTTACTGTGTGTCATGTACAACTGAAATCACCACTTACTTCTCTGTAACACGCCCTCTTAGAACATTATCTTCTCCTTGGATCTATGGTGTCTCAGCTATCAGTTCTAGAGCAGTAAGTTTTAAAGAAGTAATCAGAAAGAGCTAGGTATGGTGGTGCATGCCTGTAATCCAGTACTTGGGAATGCCCTCTGGACATACAAATCCCCAGCCAGGTGCTGGAGCAGATGCAGAAAGAATAGGACACAAGTAAAAAATAAGGGACATGCTGAGCTGTACAAGCTGTGTATTGGAACATCAATTACGGAATATAAGTGTTTCAGCAATACAGGTGATGCTTTTACAGGAATTCTCAGAAACAGGAGAAAAACCTTATAATCAACATTAAATGCAGTTGTAAGCAGAAATAGAAAAAAAAAAAAAAAAGAATGTTCTTTTTTTGGTATTGGGTATAGAACCTAGGGATGTTCTACCACTGGGCTATAACCCTAAGTTCTTTTTATTTTGAAATAGGGTTGTAAGTTACTGCACACTGGCCTTGAATCTGAGATCCTCTTGTTTCAGCTTCCCAAATATAGAAATCACATGCATGAGTCACCTGCCTGGCTTGTCTCATTATCTTGTATGTAAATTTCAAGGGTTACATGAAATACGATCTTATTTGCTATTTAAACCTTCATTTCCTCGCTGCTCCAAGAATAGTCATATAATTAGAAAATCAGTGAGTGTCCAATTTTGTTCATACCTCATGGTTTTTCCAACCATAAGCTGATACCAGGAATGATAAAGCCTATGGTCAGTGTGAACATCAGTACTCCCGGGAATGTTGTAAATACTGACTTGGGAGGCTTTTAGCTCAGTGGTAGAGTGCTTGCTTGTCAGGTGTGCACAGGCCCTGGCTTAATCACCACCACTGCAAACAATAACAAAGGAGCAAGAGGGGCACAGTATTACGACTGAAGGGCTCAAGCAGTGCTGCCTCAAGGGGCGTTCCTACCTGCCCGTGCACAGGTCTCAGCTCTTCCCCACCTCAGGACAATAAAAACAGCTGGTTACTTCAGCTTCATTTGAAGATTTATTTTTAAGTAGCTTTTTCCCAAATGGGAAAATAACTTCAGAATAAAAAAAGCAATGTACCTTCTTTTGAAATGAAAACGTTAACCATTACTGTCTGTGATCATGAATAGGGCTAAGTATGCCTGAGACTGCCTACACAGGGAAAAGTTTACTAAAGCAGAAAACCCCACTCATTAACCATCCTTATTTCATTTCCCTCCCTCGCCTCACCAAAGAGTAACTTTCAAAGCATCTAATAAAACTCAACTTATGTATTTAAGATGATGTACAGTATTTCCTGCAGTGACATCAGCTAGTTTTGGGTGGAGACCTTGCTTTGAATTCATCTCAAATGGCAGGTCATTAGGCGAGCCCAGTTAGAGGAAGCCTGCAGCCACCCAAAGCTGCCTCATCTTCAGAGAGCTGCACCCTGCCACAAGCCGGCTTCTCATCTGTAAGTGCCCCTGGCGACCACTGGTAGATTTGCCTCCTTTAAGTCATCTACACAACTGTGACTGGTCCAGAAAGGCATAAACAACCCACAATTATCACACTGAGACTTCTAATTTATTTATCAATAACTTTCAAACTCTACCATGAAAAAATTTAAGTTAGGAAGTCTACTTTTTCTTCCCAACTACAGGATCTAGAAAAGACCCCAATGGAGGATTTTATTATGAGCTGAGGGAGAAATTTTGGAAAGACTATTTTAGAATGTCTCTAAAGGTAAACTGGGAGGAAATCAGAAAACAGCAACCATGTCCAAAGTAAATCAATTTCAAATGTTAATTTTCCTAAGCTATAGATATTACACACAAAATGTAAACAACATATTGTAACTTTATTAGATTTTTCTATTTTACTAGCTGTTTGGACTCAACTTAGGCTTAGTAATCTATAACAAGGCCCTTCAACATTTTTGAGATGTCACCATACGTAACATGAAATGTGATTAGGTGGCACAAGACTATCAAACACAGAGTAACAATGTTGCAGCTGTGGTCATTCAATGCTTTTATAACAATTCAATCACAAAATGTAGATTTTCAGTTCCATGTGAGGGTTCTCTGCTGCTGCTATGCAAAGCATTACTCAGAAAGTTGCCAGGTCAGGCCTGATCAACGCGGGATACCAGCAGATGCCATGCTGCAGTTAGGTCAAAACTCTGCTTTGTATTTAGATGACACAGGTACCCAGGCTATGCTTTCTCTTTTGGACCCCTGTTCCTGTACACATGCCCTCCTCGATGTGTCATCTATTCCCGTCTACGATCTGATGGGTGCTCTCCAGGAAAGAAGGGTATTTAGGGTTTTGCCCAGCGCAGGGGTGGTTTGAAGATGAGTGGATGAATGGACAAACTGACAAAGCGATGAAGAAAAACCACTCTAAAACCTTCTTATTTAATAGAATGTCCTTCATGACACCTATTGGGATATAAACAGAGTTTGGTATAAAGAAGTTGATTCTGATCATTAGACTTGTATGTCTAAGTAAGGCAGTTTCTTAACCCCTCTCACCAGCTAAAAGATTTTCCTAAAAATGTATGGGACAACCAAGAAGCAAGCATATTCATCCCTTTCCTACTGGGGGCCATGTGGTTCCTTCTGGAAGGTTACTTTACAGCACTGGCTCCAGGAGCAGCAGCCTCCCGTCATTTTGGCACGGGCAGTTTCAGCTATGCTTGGGAACCTGTCAGGTCTTGAGTCTGATGTGTGAAGAGCGTTTCAGTCCAAACCACTTTGCTGAGGGCTAGTGGTGTCCAGAGGCCCCGTTGGTCAAGGATCTATCCTTTGATAACAGCAATTGGTCTCAGTTTAATGGCCTTCTTGCTGATTCCAGCATCATGGCAGGTATTCACCACATCTGTAACGTTCTTATAGGACTCAGGAGCCTGTGGGGAGGAATTAAACACATAAAAGTCTACTGAAAAAGGACTCTTTAAAAGCACTAAACTTCACTTGCAATTAAAGAAATGTACATTAAAACAATACTGAGGGATTTTTTTGTTGCCTATTAAATTAGCAAAGATTAAAAAAAAAAAAAAAAGGCCGGGCGTGGTGGCGCATGCTTGTAATCCCAGCATTCAGGAGGCTGAGCCCGGAGGATCCGGGTTCGCGGCCAGCCTCAGCTACCTAGTGAGACACTCCGCAACTTAGTGAGACTCGGTTTCAAAATAAAGAATAAAAAATAGGGCTAGGGGTATAGCTCGGAGGTAGAATGCCCCTGAGTTCAACTCCCAGTACTGAAAAAAAAAAAAAAAAAAAAAAAAAGCAAGCTCAGTACTGGTTAAGAGGAAACGAGATGAACAGTATCACTTTGTTTTCTTTTGGCACTGGGGATTGAACCCAGGAGCATTCTACCTCCGAGTCCTTTTCATTTTGAAGCAAGGTCTCGCTAAGTTGCTCAGGCTGGCCTTCAACCTGCAATCTTTCTGTCTCAGCCTCTCAAGTACTGGAATTACAGGTATGTACCACCACACCTGGCCTCACTTTGTATTTCTAAAAATTTATCCAAAGAACATGTATTACTTGTATAATTCAGAAAAGCAGTATATATAACTAAATAAAACATACACACCAATACCTGCCTAGAAGAAAAGGTACCAAACCTTTAATGGTCCTATCTCTGAACAGAATTATCAGTAAGTTTAAAATTTTTCTTTCTTCTTTTTTGTGGTGGTGGGGATTGAATTCAAGGGTGTTCTACCTCTGACCTACACCCTTAGCCCTATTTTATTTATTTATATTTATATTTTATTATTTTTTTTTGCGGTACTGGGGATTGAACTCAGGGGCATTCTACCTCCGAGCTACACCCCCAGCCCTATTTTTAATTCTTTATTTTGAAACAGGGTCTCACTAAGTTGCGGAGTGCCTCACTAGGCAGCTGAGGCTGGCTACGAACCCAGATTCTCCGGTAATGCTGGGATTAGAAGCGTGTGCTACCACGCCCGGCTCTATATTTTTATTTATTATTATTGTTATTTTTTTGCAGTACTGTGGATTGAACCCAGAGATATTCTACCTCTGAGCTATACTCTTAGCTCTGTTTTTTATTCTTTACTTTGAAACAGGGTCTCACTAAATTGTGGAGGGCCTCACTAAGTAGCTGAGGCTGGCTGTGAACCTGTGATCCTCCTGTCTCAGCCTCCCAAGTACTGGGATTACAAGTGTGTGCCACCATGCCCAGTCTTATTTTTTTATTTTGAAATTGGGTCTTGCTAAGTTACCACATGCTGGCCTCAAACCTGAGATCTCCTGTCTCAAACTCCCAAGTAATGGGATTAAAAGTGAGTTTTACTACACCTGGCTTAAATTTTCTTCATATATTTCTGCAGTTATCATTATTTCTGGAATGAACATGTATTAAAAAACTCTTCAAAATAAGAAAATTTAGTAACTCTTAAATTTCTATTAAATTCATACATATAAGACTAAAACTGTATGTGCTGGAATATATGTATACACACTTAAAATTTGTTTTTAGGAAGTCTCCACCCTTCCTTCCTACCCATATCCACTGTCTTGCCACATCAGAACTAATTTCCTCACACACCCCTTTAATCTGTATTTATGTCTCTTCTATTATGTCTCCCATTCCCTTTCAGTTTCTGGAACTTTCCCACTGTGGTCCCTGAACTCCTTCCGGTGACTCAAGTGCAAAATCCCCCTTCTCTCCTTTGTATACTCCCTCCATCTAGTTCTTAATGAAACAAGCATCTCCCTAAGGATGTAATCTTCACCTTCAACTTTCTGAAGCAGTAGCTCTTTCCTCTCTACTGGAAGCGGGACAGGAGTCCGCCTTGCTCTCCACGGTATTTCCACTCCCTCACCTTCTTCCCCCGACACTCAGCTTTGAATCTTGCACTCATCATTTACACTACCTAGTACCTCTTGCTGTAATACTGCGCTACAGTCGGCCTCATTCCCCAACATTCCAGGAAGATTTCCAGCTCCTGCCTCTCTGTCACTCCCTCCTGCTATTATTTGAAATGTGATCTCATTCTCCAGTAAGGAGCCATTCTATCTTTGCTTCTTAGTCCCTTGATTTCTGCTTCTCCAATGGCTGCGGCTCTGGGTACCTCCACCACTCACTCCTAGTCATACCCCGTGATTACGACTCCAACATCCTCTTACTTTCAAGCATCCCAGGTGGTGACCACAGTCTAGGTTTCCTGCTCCATCCCTCCTTCCTGTCCTCCATCTGCAATAATCCTTTAACCCCTCCCGGTCCTGAGGTCCCTTTGTAACACCCTCAATAACCTGGCTTCTCTTTCACTGTGCTATGAACTGTGACCCCAGATAAAGGTAAATCAACAACTATTTCATGCCTGAACTTACAGCTAAATGCAGATCAAAAACACCCAAAGGCTGAATTTATTCAGGTAGACCCTTGGTGTTACCTGGCAATCGTCTAAAACTTCCCCGGGCCAATTACTCTCTCCTAGATGATTATTCCATACTTTCTCACACATCTTCACTCTTAGTTACTGATATTACTTCCTATTACACTGAAAAAAAAGAAGCAACTAGAAGAGACTGCTGGGAGGCTGAGACAGGAGGATCACAGGTTCACGACCAATCTCAGCTATTCAGTGAGGCCCTCTGCAACTTAGTGAGACCCTGTTTCACAAAACAGGGCTGGGGGTGTAGCTCAGAGGTAGAATGCCCCTGGGTTCAATCCCCAGTTCTGAAACAAACACTCATCATGTAGACATACATTATCTATCAATGAATAAAAAACATAAATTTTAAGAATTGGGCTTGAAACTAATCTCCAAATGAAAGAAAATATAAAACCAAAAGGAGATAAACCACAGAAGATAAACCAAAATTGAAGTCATTTAAAAAAACTCAAAAAGCAATTTTAGTAATTTGCTATCTCTGTGCACAGGCCTAAATTATAAATGGGTTTATGCTAAATATTTAAAAAAATTTCACTCACCTCTTCCATAACCAGTTTTGGTGAGGCAACACGGATTGCAATTCCCATATCTGCCAATTTGTCTAAGACATCCTGGAAATCTAAATTACGCCGAGATTTTGCTCGAGATAATGCACGGCCCTACAATGGCAAAAGAGTGGAGAATGGTATGAATTCTGAGCTAAACTGTATGTTTGACCCCAGCAGTAATTCAAATCCTTAGGACTGTATGTTTTTTCCTAGATTTTTGTTTTAAACTAAAAACAAATTTAAGAACCAATCTTTCCCTCTTTATCAACCTAATATGATGTATCTTTTATTAGAAGTCTCATCACATCTTTTTGGAAAAGAAATTTCTAGATAAATCATTTTGTATTCAATTTTACTTCTCAGTATATTTGTGAATTTACTGTAAACAGTACACATCATTAAAAAACTGTTCTTCATGAATGACTTAGAAGTTTCTCCGTCTCAGCATTACTGACATTTCAAACCAGTATCTATGTGGGGCTGTCCTGCACATGCTAGGATGTTCAGCAGTATTTCTGGCTTCTACCCAGTAAGATGCTGGTAGCACTTTCCCTCTACCCAATCATGGGATTCGAAATGCCTCACACACTGCCCAGTGACCCTGGGAAGGGAGGGAGTTCAGTCAAGTTGAGATCATTTGGTTAAGTCTAGGAGTGGAGAGGGAGCTGGAAATGAGAATGATCACAGAAAAAAGCAGGGTTAAAATATATTTATGAGGATCTGTCCTATGGGAAGGTATTCTAAGCTTCTATTTCCCATCCCAACATTGACTAACACTGAGTGCTTAGAACAGGGGCCAGCAAACTACAGCTTGACCCACTACTTGTTTTTGTAAACAGTTCTTATGCTGTTCTTACACTAACATGGTACAAATAACACGTAGTCCAAAGAGTCCAAAAAATTACTATAAGGCCCTTTATGGAAAAAGTTTACTGATCTCAGCCTTAGAAGACAAGGAGGCAATGTGTTGAAACAGGTGTGCAGACTACACACAAACTCTGATTTGCAAGTAGGGCATGTCCTCCAAATCTCCAGTGGACCTACCCACGAGGAAGAAACAAATCAGGCAAGTGAGCAGGTCTAGTGAATCGCTGAGATAAGCTGTGATGTAAGCCTGCATTTGTTAGAGCTGTATCACTTACAAACCAGTTTCAATAAGCTCAGGTAACATGGTAGTTTCTCAGACTGGGCTTCCTTACCGCTCCGTGACAGGTTGTTCCAAAGGTCTCTGTCATGCCCTGCTCAGTGCCCGTAAGGACATAACTACAGGTTCCCATGGTGCCGCCGATGAGCACTGGTTGTCCAGTGAGCTGAAGATGCACACAAATCAAACATGTTAAAATTTAGGAAAGCATAGCTGTTTATGCCTGAAATTTAAATTCTCTTTTGCACTGTAGAATTGTGGGTGAAACTTGGGTCCCTGAACACATTGCTCTTACAACTACATTAAGATATTACACTTGATAACAGGAGAGGAGGGAGGAAGGGAGTGAAAATGTGAGCACCATAAGACAGACTAAATGTTATAGCAAAGCAAAATCCCAGTGTAGGGTAAGTGTTACTAGAACCACCCTGGGCCAGATACCAAAAGGGTAAGAGGAATGAAACAGACTGAGTTAAATTTTTATTCTGTCTTTGGATAATTCAAAGGCCTTGATTTGTCTTACTGGAGTAAAATATATTTAATTAATATTTAATTAATTTCTAGACAGCACACTGAAAGCACACGTGATGGGGGAGAGGTTACAAGGTTACAGCTTCAGAGAAGACTGGGGATCACTGCTCTCATGCGTGACAGGTTATTATTACTTTTTTTTTTTTTTAACAACTGCTGCTTCCTGCTTAAACACATCAATACTTAATATTATTCCAATTATGACCCCATGGTTTAAAAACACAATGCAGGCTACGTACTTGGTAGTCAACAGCGATGAGAGGGTGGTGTGGAGGGAAGGCACGGGTGGATCCCTTCCTGTGCACCAACAGTGTCCGTTCCTTTCCATCCACTACATGCTGCTCTACTTTGGCAATATTGTGAGAAACGTCGTAGATCACATGCAGGTCCAAGTCGTCAGGGGTTGTGTTGAAGACCTTGGCAAAAGCCTGAAAGAAAAAGCTCAAGTTAAAAGCAGCCAGACTCAGCTCTTCAGAACTCATCTGACTTCAGCCAGTCTGTTCCTGAAAGGAATGAGATTTAACAGTCCAGTAATTGTGGTATTATTCATCTTCATGTAGAGGATAAAAACTACTTTCTTGACCACACTCCACTCCATAAATTCAATCTGCTTGAAAAGCTACCTTCTACTCTTGACACTACTCTTCAGAAATGCTTCTGCCTCGGCCTTCCCAATCTTTTCAAATGGCACATCTATTCTCCTGAGGCTCAAGGCAAATCCTATAAATAATCATAGCTTCTCTTCTCTCATTCTCCAGGCTTGCCCGATACTCTGTTGATTTAGTTTAAGACACCAAACCCTCAGACACTTCTCCAGTATTTTGAATATTACAGCAATTTTCAAAACCAAACCCCACAGGCCTTATTTGACTGTACCATGTTTTAACTTCATTCTGAATAAGAACAGAAGAATGATTTTACCATACCTGACGAGTTAGGAAGGTCATGGAAGAGCGATTGACCCAGGCGTAATTCCCAGCTGCTGCCATTCCCTTTAGGTAGTCCTGACCCTCCACAGAAGAGATTCGAGCACAAGCCAATTGACGGTCGTTGACTATAATCTTGTCTCTCTTCATGGCCTTTTCCATAGCTACCAGTGCATCTGGAACAAGACAGCAGCAAGTCCTAACCAGTTAGGTTTCCTTCCAATAAATCATGCAGATTCACTGTAGAAAGGTAGGCTATATTAAAACCTATTATACAAACAAAACAAAACAAAACTTTTCCTTTAACGTGCTTCTGACTTCATCTATTTGCTCAATCAAGATACATATGCCGAGAATCTTTCAGAGAGTAGTGATACAAACTATATGGAATACATAAGACACACTTGCCCTCTAGAAACTGGTAATGAGAATGAGATCTGCCGAGGGCTTGCAATAACACAGTCTTAGACTTCTTTTCTAACATGTGAATGAGTGAGAAGTTAGTAAAATACATTTTATTACCATCTTGGTTTTTAAAAATAATTTAGTGTCTTAATATAAAAAAGAATTGAAGACAAGTTACTAGATGTGTATGATAAAGTGCAGAGTGACTCAGCAGAAAGTTAGTTCTACCTCTGAGCTACACCCTCAGATCTATTTGGTTTATTTTGAAACAGGGTCTAAGTTGTGGAGCACCTAAATAAGTTGCTGAGGCTGGCCTCGAACCTGCAATCCTATGGTCTCAGCTTCTCAAGAACTGGGATTACATGTGTGTAGCACCATGCCTAGTTGTCTATATACCTTTTCGTACATTCATTAACCCTTTCACATACCACTTAAGCCGTCCAAAGTGACCTATTTTCTGGCTTTCTGTTATCTTTTTGTTAGGAATTTTCTCTGTGATTGTTTTTGAAATCTTTTTCCTAAACGCATTATACTCATTTTGTCTGTCCTATAATAGTTTATTACTACCTTCTACCCAGTTTTTTCTTTCTTTCTTTTGGTGGTACTGTGGCTCAAACTCAGCATTCTACCTCTGAGACACACTCCCAGCCCCATTTTATCTTTTATTTTAAAACAAGGTCTCACTAAGTTGTGGAGGGTCCCACTGAGTTGCTGGCTGCAAACCTGTGATCCTCCTGTCTCAGTCTCCCAAGTACTGGGATTACAAGGGTGTGCCACCACGCCCAGCTCATTTTTTTTCTTTTAAATGAATACAACCTTTCCTTCATGAGACAATTTGAGGGTAAAGTACCTGTCTATTTCATCACTGAATCTACCATAATTTCTAATCTTGCAGAAAAGGTATCTAATACATATTTGCAGAATACCTACTTCATCAATACCACCGTTTAAATATTGTTTTGCACTTTCTGGCAAGATAGTAACTCCTATGAGTAAACATAATAACTAGAACTGCGTTTATTGAAATATTTACTAAGTTTTGAGACATTGATTTAAGTACATTATATATTACTTCATTATATTCCTATGACAATACCAATACAAAAAATTATTATGCCAATTTTTTTTCAGATGAGAAACTTAGGGCCTAATAAAGTTAATTTGTTTGCGGTCATAAATTAGGAGGACCAGGATAAAAATCTACACAGGACAGTTTCAGAGCACTCTTTTAAACCTCTATGTGGTTTCTTGTACAATGTACAATATACATTTTGGCACCAAGCAAAAAATTAGGTCTAGAACACACCTGTGGCTACCTGGTGGCCCAAGCCTCTGCTTCCACTGTGGATCATCACACACACCTGTCCCTTGTGGTCGATGCCCATTTTCTTAGCAGCATACTCATTGAAAATCTCATCCACAACCTGGATTTCTGCATAGTGGTTGCCTGCTCCCAGGGTCCCCAACTGCAAAGATAAGTATGTTTGATGAAGTAGCTTCTAGTCTCATTAAAAAAAAAATCCATTTAAAAAGCAAATAGGTGAAAACAACAAAATAGCCATACACATAGTGTTTTATGTAACAAAAAATCCTAAACCTTAGAATTGCTTCTTTCCTTTAAAATAATGTTCCACATAACAAATATAACATAGATTAGCTCTTGAAGTTTATTACATTATTATATGCTTGAAGTATAAAAAACTCATGTCATTAAGTGGTTCATGGAACACTTTATTTTTTTTTTTTTGCAGTACTGGGGATTGAACCCAGGAGCATTCTACATCCAAGGTATACCCCTAGACCTATTTTTTATTCTTTATTTTGAAATAGGGTCTTACTAAGTTGTGGAAGGCCTCACTAAATAGCTCAGGCTGGCCGTGAATCTACGATCCTCCTGTCTTAGCCTCCGATGCGTGTGTCAATACATCCAGCTTATGGAACATTTTATATTTATTAATTTTTGTGGTACTATGGACTGAACTCAAGAGCACTCTTCCTCAGAGCTACATCCCCAGCCCTATTTTTACTTTTATTTTGAAACAGGGTCTCACTAGGTTAATGATAGTCTCACTATTTACTGAGTCTGTTCTCGAACCTGTGATCCTCCTGTCTCAGCCTCCCAAGCACTGGGATTACAAGCATGTGCCACCATGCCCAGCTATGGAAAATTTTAAATATCATAAAGAGAAAGGTCAAATTCTGGGAAGAATGTGGTAAATGCTGATTTTCAGATAAAATCCAAGTTCAAATGATATTTAAAATATCTGTAAATTCACAGACATCCAATGTCATCCATCATTGTAGGAATATACCCCATAACTGGAGCCAACAGATGACTTGGAGATCCAGAGGACAGCAGTGCAGAAAGACTTTGGAGGTTGTCTAGTTTTAACTATTCTAATTTTTCAGTAAGAAAATAAGCCCCACAGAAGTCAGAGACTAGCTCAAGGTTACAGTGAACTAGTGGCAAAGCCATCATAATTAGCTATAAATTTCAAAGGTCTGGTATATTATCTCATGGATGCCATGAACTAAGAAGTTATGTCTCTTCATCTTAGATGCCAGAAAACTTTTGGCCAAATCTAAAGACTGTTAAAAGTATGAACATAGATAATTTTGGCATACTTTCAAGCCTTTCAATCATATCCCACTTTTCTCCTATCAACTTCTAACTCACGGTATCCTGTTTTATGAATATCTGCAAGTTTCTGATAGCTTTTTAGAAGAATGCTTTAGGCAACAGATTTTCATTTTTTTTGATATACTGTGAAAAATCTTGAAGATGTTTTCCTGAAAGACTTCTTCCTCAACAAAAACAAAATATGAAAAACTAACATGTTGTTCCTGCAACGCAAGAGTTACCTGAGGAAGGCCTCTTTTCTTGGCCCTTGGTGAGACTTTGTTGGGGTCAGCTTGCAGCATCCTCCCGTACTCTTCGCAGTGCTCCTTATCTTCAGCCCAGGCATAACCTTCTCTTAGGGACCAGTCCACACCCATCTCCAAGGCCTCCTCCAGGTCTCTGGGTGAGTGACAGAAAGTGCTAGTCATTTCACAGCAGAGGAAGATGGAATCCTAAGGACCACATCTCAAAGGGCAAAGGAACACACTACAATTACCATCTCCTGTGTGCCAGGCCTCGTGCTGGTTACAAAGGTTATACTCAGTAACTAGTTTTTTGAGGAAAGCAGACACACAAATAATTGCAATATGAAAATGGTTAAGGCCTTATTTGACATGATTATAGTTCCACTTGATGTTTACACGGTCCTTTGTACTTTTTTTTTTTTTTGGTACCGGGGATCAAACCCAGGGATACTCTACCTCTGAGCTACAGCTCTAGCTCTATTTTTTTATTCTTTATTTTGAAACAGGGTCTCACTAAATAGCTGAGGCTCGCCATAAACCTGCGATCCTCATGTCTCAGTCTCCCAGGTATAGGGATTACAAGCATGTGCCAGCACGCCTGGCTCCATTGTACTTTTCAAATCTTTCTTACCTTAGATTTGCCTCTTAGCCGGGTGTGGTGGCGCACGCTTGTAATCCCAGCATTCGGGAGGCTGAGACCGGAGGATCCGAGTTTGCAGCCAGCCTCAGCTACCTAGTGAGGCACTCCGTAACTTAGTGAGACTCGGTTTCAAAATAAAGAATAAAAAATAGGGCTGGGGGTGTAGCTCGGAGGTAGAATGCCCCTGAGTTCAATCCCCAGTACTGAAAAAAAAAAAGAAAAAAAAAAAGAAAAAAAAAAAGAAAAAAAGATTTGCCTCTCAGATACTGAATTTCATGAGGTAGTGATTAAGAAACTAAAAAGATTTTATAATCTTAGTCAGATTATCACTATCTACCATTAACTTTACCAGCTATATGCCATCATTAATAACCAAGGAGATTACAGCCAAATAATAAAAGTATTTAAATTTCATCAGGCATCAAAGGTTAAATTCTAAGGGCTATTCCTATCTTCACAAAAGTACTGTGGCTTTATTACACTTGTACTTTGAAGCTGAGGAGCACTCAAAATAACACTTAGGGGGAAATTTTAACTTTTATTCAAGGTCTAGCCCTTTTCTAAGCATGACTGGAATGATCAGAGCTTTCAATAATCTCTTTCCCAGTTAACAATCCATTTAAAACATTACTTATTAGAACAAAATTCCTATCTAAAATATCTGCAAAGATGCTTGAAAATTATTTACATTACATGTATGCTTTTCAAAGTGAGGCTACATGCCAAGGATCATGTAAAGTCACAGAATAAACATCTGAGTATATTAACTTAGTTTTTTGTTTGTATGTGTTTTTAGTGAGAGGAAGCTGTTTTACAGGTAATAGCTAAAAACATTTTTTTGTTACTGAGGATTGAACCCATGGGTGCTCTAACAGCTACACACCCAGACCTTTTTATTTATCTATTTTTTATTTTGAGACAGGCTCTTGCTAAGTTGGCCAGGCTAACCTTGAACTTGTAATCCTCCTGCCCCAGCCTCTCAAATTGCTGGGATTACAGGTGTGCAACACCAGGCTAAGCTTAAAACATTTTGATGTTATTATGAGTACACATATTTGAAAAGAGTGCAAAATTCACATGGATTTTAAAGAAACAACAAATATGGAAAGGAAACATCTCTGACTTGTTCTTGTTTAAACACATAATTTTGCTACTGAAGCACTGTGCAAAGTTTAAGGTGCACAGTTTTTCATAACAATAGTCAATAGCTATCCAAGAGGTAGTTACACTGTCATATTTAAATCTCTCCTTAGCTGAAGAGCACACTCAGTGCCATTAGTTAACAGGAAATTTGTAGATAAATGGGTTCACTGACAAAAGGCAGTTGGATCCAGAATACTGTTTCTGAAAGAGTCAAAGAATCTTTAGTTTGAATATTGACACCACTTACTAAAGCTTATTTAACTATATCTTTCTCAACTTGTTTCCTTTCTGATAATCAGGGATAACAGGACTACTGTCTACATGAAATAAGATACACAGTGCCTTACCTGTAAGAAGTGCTCAAAAAAGTGGATATTATTCTATTATAAATACTACCTTATGTCAAGGACCATTCTTTTTTTTTTTTTTTTTTTTTTGTGGTACTGGGGATTGAACCCAGGGGCATTCTGCCACGGAGCTACACCCCCAGTCCATTTTTTATTCTTTATTTTGAAACAGAGTCTAAGTTGTGGAGGGCCTCACTAAGTAGCTGAGGCTGGCTGCGAACCTGGATCCTCATGTCCCAGCCTCCCAAGTACTGAGATTACAAGCCTGTGCCACCATGTCCAGCTTGTCAAGGACTATTGTAGTTCTTTTTTTTTTTTTTTTGTGGTACTAGGGATTGAACTCAGAGGCATTCTACCTCTGAGCTACACCCCCAGCCCTATTTTTTATTCTTTTTTTTTTTTTGAAACTGAGTCTCACTAAGTTGCGGAGTGCCTCAATAGGTAGCTAAGGCTGGCCGAGAACCCGGATCCTCCGGTCTCAGCCTCCCCTGTCAAGGACTATTCTAATGAACATCAGTTGACTACTGTCTCTAATAAATGGGCTGGATTTCATGTTTAAAGAACCAATTCATTTCTACTTCCTGAAAAGTGACTGTACGATTGGCATCTCCCAGGTGTCCCATACTGGAAGCAAAGCTGAGTGTCCTGTGGTCTCTCTCTCCCATTCCACTTCCTGGAAACTTGTGCTCTTACTTGGCATTCATTGGGATCACACCTTTTGATCCCACCCCAACAGGAATGTGGTCGAACATAGCTTGGGCAAGTTGCTCCTTCACAGGCTGAACATCACTTTCATCTAAATTGGTTCTTAGCAAGCGGACACCACAGTTGATGTCAAATCCGACACCACCTACGAAATACAGAAGTTAGTCAAATATTAGTAAAGTCAGGCAGTCAGGCAGCTGTTACCTACAGTTCCTATTAATCTAGGGATAAAAAGCGATCCATTCTGCAAAGATAACTATATTTTAATGTAGCCATCACAGTGTTTCTCTGCTAACACTGAAGTAATGAAAAGTAACATAACACACTGAAGGTACTTTGTGCAGCAAGGACCACTGAGATGCAGAGAGTGCTTCTCTTTCTTGACCAGTCACCAATAGCTGATAACTCTATTGGTCTTCTCAAATAATCAACTTTTGGCTTTGCTGATCTTTTCTACCAAGCATCTTTTCATTTTACTACTTCTGTTCTTCATCATTTCCATCTACTTTTTGGGGGTCTAACTTGTTCTTTCTCTAACTTTTTGAGCTATTTCATTGTTCCTTCTTTCCTTATTTGTGCATTTGAAGCTGCATATGTTTCCTTCAAGAATGGCATGAAGGTAACTTGGTAACTCAAAATTTTTTCTTTTTTTTTTGGTACTGGGAATTGAACCCAGGGGCATTCTACCTTGAGTTACACCTCTAGCCCTATTTTATTTTTATTTTGAAACAGGGTCTTACTAGGTTGCTGAGAGTCTCACTACTTGCTGAGGCTGTCCTCAAAACTGCAATCTTCCTGTCTCAGCCTCTCAAGTACTGGGATTACAGGCATGCACTACACCTGGTTGGCAACTCAAAATTTTAAGACATGACCCCCCCCCCCCGCCCTTTGGTAGTGGAGCGCAAACCCAGAGACATTCTCTCTTTGAGCTACACCACTGGCCCTAATTTTTATTTTGAAACAGGGTCTCACTATGTTGCTGATACTGATCTTGAACCTGCAATCTTCCTGTCTCAGCCTCCCACCTGTTTTTAAAAACCATTCCTCTCCTCCAGTGTTACTGAGATATGATTAATAGAAATTGTACGTTCAGGTGTACATGTAATGATGTGGTATACATAGACACTGTGAATTACCACAATTGAGCCAGTAACATCTCTACCACCTCACCTAGCTTTCCCCCTCCCCCTGCCTTTTTTTTCTGGTAAGAATATTCAAGATTTACTCTAAGCACACAACCTATTATTAACTACAGTCACATACTGCACATCAGATCTCTAGAACTTGAATATTCATCTTATAAATGCAATTCTATAGCCCTCGTCCAACATCTCCCAAATCACTCCCTCCATCCTGGTAACTACCATCCTAGTCTATGTAAATGAGATCATGTGTGATTTGTCTTTTTGTGCCTGACTTACTTCACTCAACATAATGTCCTGTAAGTTCCTTCGCCCATGTTGTAGCAAATGGAGGGATTTCCATTTCCTTCTTTACTCCCTAGTTAAAAAAGTAATTGATTTCCTCCTCTTTTTAGGCTGAGTAATAATCCATTGTATGTATGTCACATTTTTCTTACCCATCCATCGCTCAACATGCACTTAGATTGTTTCTGTATCTTGGCTGTTGTGAACAATGCCACAATGAACAAGGGCGTACAGATATCTCTTCAAAATAGTGGTTTCTGTTCCTCTGGATATATATCCAACAGTGGGATTGATGGCTCTCACTTCAATTTTAATTTTTTAAAGAACTGCCATACTGTTTTCCCTAATGACTATATAAATTCAGTTACATCCTCTTTCTCAACATTCTCAATTTTTTAGACATAATAGTTTTTACTAACATTAGTTACAATTATTTTCAAAAAAAATTTTTTTTTTGGTGATACTGGGGATTGAACCCAGGGGCATTCTACCTCCGAGTTACACCCCTCGCCCCATTTTTTAATTCTTTATTTTGAAACAGGGTCTCACTAAGTAGCAGAGGGCCTCAATAAGTAGCTGAGGCTGGCCTCAAACCCCGATCTTCCAGTCTCAGCCTCCCAAGTACTGGGATTACAAGTGTGGGCCACCATTCCCAGCTCCTCAAATTTCCATTATGATTTTTTGGACTTATGGGTTCAAACTGCTAAGTTTCCAAATATATGGAGGAGCACTTCTAGTTCTTTTTTTTTTTTTTTTGCGGTACTGGGGATTGAACTCAGGGGCATTCTACCTCTGAGCTACACCCCCAGCCCTATTTTTTATTCTTTATTTTGAAACCGAGTCTCACTAAGTTGCGGAGTGCCTCACTAGGTAGCTGAGGCTGGCCGCGAACCCGGATCCTCCGGTCTCAGCCTCCCGAATGCTAGGATTACAAGCGTGCGCCAGCACACCCAGCACTTCTAGTTCTTTTTAAAAAAAATTTCTAATTTAATTTCACTGTGGACTGATAAGATCTCTGTATCAGTGGTTAAGTATGGTTTAAATACTCTGGGCTGTGTATGGAAGGCTGAGTCTTTCAGGTCTGTAAAATTAATTTTTTAATAATGCTAAGACATTATTTGTCTTTCTTTTATTTCTCATGAGTGTACAGTGAGATTTTCCAAAGGCTATATGACATATAATAACATCTTCACACTGATCATAAAGATGCAATGTACTTGTGATTCTTATGTTTTAAAAATTACTCAATTTTAATTTCTAATAAGGTAAACACTGATAAAAGCCTTTGAAGAGCCAGGCATGCTGGGGCATGTCTATAATCCCAGTACTTGCGAGGCCGAGACAGGGGGATTATAGATTTGAAGCCAGCCCCTGCAACTTAGCGAGGCTCTCACCAATTTAGAGAGACACTGTTTCCAAATAAAAAATAAAAAATAGGTCTGGCTCAGGACAGGATCAATGGTGGTAAACACTATGCTTGCAGCTGTACTTCTTGGATGCATGTAATGCACGTATATACACAACCACACTTCGGTGGTCATAGTGTCATTTGTTAACTGGTTCATTCAAATCATCTATATCTTTATCGACTGAAATTTGCCATTACCTCAAAAGAAAAATGGTGCTAAATGCTGGGTTCATCTGAACCTTTTCTTTTTCTTTCCTCTGAATATTGACCTCTCAAATTCTTACTGCCTTAGTGACTTCCTGTGCCTTTAACCAGACACCCTTTATTTTGAATTTTACCCAGCCTTTCACATTATTTTCAGCCAGGGGCAGGTCTGCAACAACCTAGTTCACTACTGTCAGAAACAGAACTCTGAAGATTTCATTTAAGTGTTCATTTTTCATTCAGACTCTGCTGTTACTCCTCATATGGAAAGTTTTTAGTGAGTGTACAGCATAACCACGGCAGAAAGGATGTATACAACTAGAGGTGAATTCATACAAAACTCAAGATGAGAGTACTTACTATGTTATCGACACTGGCCTAAGTATTTTACACAACTGAACTCATCTTTTTTTTTGGTGGTACTGGGGATTGAACTCAGGGGCATTTTACCTCTGAGCCACACCCCAAGCCCTATTTTATGAAAAATTTCAAACAGAGTTTCACTACATTGCAAAGGGTGAAAGTTGCTGAGGCTAGCTGAGAATTTGCAATCCTCTGGTCTCAGTCTCCTGAGTACTGGGATTACAGGTGTGTGCCATTAAGCCCAGCTCATTTATTTTTTGTAATAATGCTAGGCTGTAAGTGACACTGTCAAACTCTATTTGCTTATGAGGTAACTGAGTCACAAAGATAACAAAAAACCTTTTTTCTTGCCATCCTGGGGATTGAACTTAGGGGTATTCTAACTTAGTTACAATCCCAGCCCTATTTTATTTTGAAACAGGGTCTCACTAAATTGCTGACAGTCTTGCTAAATTGATGAGGCTGGTCTTGAACCTGCAATTCTCCTATCTCAGTCTTTCAAGTACTGGGATAACAGGTGTGCACCACCATGCTCAGCTATAAGTTCCGGAGAAGAAATGTCTTCAGTTTGTTTTTTAGCTAATGTTTGAATAGTATTTAGCACTTGATAGGTGTCCAACAATGTTCAATAAATATATGCTTTGAGCTGGGCGTGGTGGCGCACGCTTGTAATCCCAGCATTTGGGAGGCTGAGACCAGAGGATCCGGGTTTGCCACCAGCCTCAGCTACCTAGTGAGACACTCTGCAACTTAGTGAGACCCTGTTTCAAAATAAAGAATAAAAAATAGGGCTGGGGGTTAGCTCGGAGGTAGAATGCCCCTGGGTTCAATCCCCAGTACTGCAAAAAAAAAAAAAGCTTTGCTTGGTATTTTAATAGCTTTTGAGTATCCACAACCAATGAGAAGAAATGAAATGGTACACCAGGCATTGTGGATATACCTATAATCCCGCTAGGAGGACAAGGAAGGAGGATCGCCAGTTTGAAGGGCAGGCTAGGAAACTTACAAGGCCCTGTCTGAAAATTACGAAGGAAGCTGGGAATGTAGGTCAGTGGTAGAGCACTTGCTTAGTGGATTTAATCCCCAGTATCACAGGCAGATGGGTGGGGGAGGGTAAGAAATAAAAGAATAAGACTGAGATACACACACAAAAAAGCAGTGCTCTGTCTTAGAAAGGTGTGATCCACAGAGAAGCTACACACCTAACAGCAGATGTTCAGTGACCTTACCTGGGGAAACCACTGCTTCAGGGTCATTCATGTCAAAAGCAGCCATATTTCCAATAGCAAACCCATAGCCTGAATGGACATCAGGAAGCCCAATAGATCGCTGGAAGAGAATCAGAAAGTGAAGTACAGACATTTAAACCTGGCACTCTTGTTGCCTGATGGACCTAGTACTGATTCTCAGGTTGCAGACTGAAGCCTTCCCCAAAGTCAGTTTTTTTCCACTAAATCTCTACTGGCAGAAATTAAGTGTTAGGAACTCCTAACCACAAAGCTAAATATAGTGAGAAAAACACCTGTTCATAAAGTCTCACTTTAAACTAAGGAAACCCAGAACAGTAAAGTCTTAGAGTAACAAGATATAATAGGACCACATACTAACTTTAATATATTATTACTTTTTAAAGATAGTGTCAACACATGCCAAATCATGCATCAGATTAAGAGGTAAATACCCAATTTATATAGGCTACTGGAGTTTAAGTAATCATAGACAAATGTAATCTATTTGATGATAAGAACACCATATACTTATTTATCTGGGGCCTATAAAAGGACCCTCTCCCAGGAAGAAAGCAGGTCAAATATGGTATGGACATATGGAGATACCTAGACACTTAGGGGTTCTTAAATGCACAGCCATGTCTTTTTATCCCACCCACCTCCAACGGCATAGCATAGTAACTGGCATAAGAACTCAAAGAACATTTGTTAAATGGATCCATTTTCACCGTGAACCTCTGGGTGAAATCTGAATGTTCGACTGTGGTGGGGCCCAACTGTATCTTCTGGTTCCATCCCTGATACTGCTATTGCCCTTCTTTTCGTCATGTTCAGAATAGCTGGTCTGTCTTCTCTCCACCCTCTTAGTTCCAACCCTTAAATGTCTTTTCTTTCTATTTCTTCTCCCACTATACTCTTGTATAGGGCTATGGTGAAACCTATAATGACAGTATACTGATCCAGGAATAATGATGTTACTGTGATATTTTACATTTTATGAGGAAATAAAACATAAAAATTATTTCAAAGGTTCTTGAATGCTTATAGATTCTAGCCAAAGGTAACCAGAAACAGAGACACATTATTCAGTCTCAAATATTTCTTAGAAACTACGGTTACTACTAGATGTTCAAAGGTCACTGTCTACATGACATTATTTTTTAAGTGCGGTCATTCATCCATCCAAAAAACTTTAGATAAGAAAAAAATATAAACGACTGAAGTCCTGAAGTCTGACTTACATGAATAATCCCAGGCAAGGCTGCCACATTGCCAATCTGTTTCATGGCTGGCAGAAAGCCACCAACACCTGAAAACAAAAATGCAGGTTTAAAAAAAAAAACACATTTATTTTCAGCATTAACTACAGTCATGTTTCTAGATTACATTACATGAAGGGATAGTGATTAAGGACCGCTAAAAAAAAAGCACAGAAGGCTGGATGAAATATAAGCGGGCAGGGAACTTCTTCAAGAAGCACATACACAGGAAAGACAGAACAACTAGACTAACTAAATGTGCTGAGAAGTTTGCTTGCAAATGTTGTACTAGAAATATAAAACATAACTATTGAACTATGTTGTCAGTATAAAAAGGTATTCTTTCAATAACTTTGATTATTTATTAAAAAAAAAAAAAAAGAAAAAAAACAGAGTTCTAGTCCAGTTCTACCACCTGTTGTGTCATTTTATACAAATGAATACCTTGTTTGGGGAGGGAGGACTTTAGCTTGCTGATCTAGGAAATAGAAGGACTAAAACTAGATAGTTTCTATTCTGCTCTCTCCATTAGAGTATTTTCTTAGAGTTTTATACATTTATCTCCAAATCTCCACACAGCCCTGCAAGATAGGTATAAGTTCTATTTTATAGATGAGATAACAAATTCACAAAGGCTAATTAGTGTACTGGTTAAGAACACTGGTTCTGAAGTCTGAGACTCTTGGATTTGAATTCTAGCTCCATTACCAAGAAGTTTTATGACCATGAGCAAATTAAAATTACTTAACCTCACTAAGATTTTTGACATATACACTTGTAAAATAGAGCTATTATTCTCTTCTTTTTAGTTACCCTATGTAATACACAAATAATCTCTATAAAGCACCTATTAAAACTAGTGGCACACAGAAAGTGCAGGATAAATGGTAGCTCTTCCTATTATTATTCAAGGTTAGTTGGGACAGAAAGGAGGCCCAAATCCTTTGTACAAGCCCAAGTGTTTAACAATGTGATCATAAGTGCTTTAGTCTTATTTCAATTCTTGATAACTCTGTGACAACATTTAAAAATTATAATTACTTGAGTTACCACTTAATCAGGCCACAAGTCAGGCACCACTTGTACTGCCACAAGTAAAACTCTAATGTACTTACCACCACCTCGACAGGCATTCCTTAATTCTTCAAACATTAATTTCTCCAGAGCATCATTCACATAGAATACTCCTTCAACCTGGTACCAAAAAAAAAAAAAAAAGGAAAAACAATGTCTGAGCACATGCTCATACTAGACAGAATATACTGCATACTATACACACACATATATACTTTTTTTTCCCCTTTACTCTATAAAACTTTGACATTGCCTTAAGCAAGAAGAAAACCTCCTATCAAGATAAGACTAAAAGATACTCAGCCAGGCATGGTGGCGCACGCTTGTAATCCCAGCATTCGGGAGGCTGAGACCAGAGAATCCCTATTCTCACCGCCAGCCTCAGCTACCTAGTGAGGCACCCCGCAACTTAGTGAGACCCGGTTTCAAAATAAAGAATAGAAAATAGGGCTGGGGTATAGCTCAGAGGTAGAATGCCCGAGTTCAATCTCCAGTACTGCAAAAAAAAAAAAAAAAAAAAAAAAAAAAAGATATTCAAAGGGTTTCAGATTTTGGAGCATTTTTGGATGTCTTTTTTGGATAGGGCTGTTCAAACAGTAAAGTCTATGCAAATAGTCCCAAATTGGAAAAACTACAAAATCTGAAACCCCTCTGGTCTCAACACATACTTAACCTGTGTTTTGCAATGTTTATAAGTTGTTTTGAGGAGATATATATGATTAATGTAATTTGAACATACACAGGTATTGAAAGGTTATGGGTTATCCCATTAGAGTGTACAACTTTTACATGCCAAAAAATAAAAAATGAACATGCTCTTCCCTCCCAAACCAAAGGGAGAATGATACTGTTTTATCATTGTGGGCTTTTTTCCTCCTAAGTGTCTAGCAAAGTGAACATGCTGATAGGGAACATTTAGTAAGTTTTGATACTGACAGGATTCCGTAACTTTACCGCACTTGCATGGCACCTGAAGGGATTTAAAAAGCTATCTGATAACAAATGCACCAAAGCCTTAAATATGTATTTTATGAAGGGCGAGAGAGACATCAAGCTCAGCCTTTGAAACTGCGGCCGTGGACTCCCAAAGTCTCCATCTGGGATACACCACCCTGGCAGCGAAAGAAGTGAACTGGATATGAAGTTCTGGATGAGCATCTTACTAGATGGGTACAGAAGGCTGTGCCACCGACATTCTCAGGGCCCTGCTTCTGCGAAGTGCATTACTAGAAGCAACCAACCTCTGCCCTGTTAACCTTAGCTGTTGTAAGAATCAAAATCGTTTTATTAAAAACCAAGAGAGAGAGAGAGAGAGAGAGAAAAAAAAAAAAAAAAAAAAAAAAAAACTTGGTTCAGCGAAGAGCGGTCTGTGTGCATCACATAAACAAACGGGCATGACTCAGGAACGGAGATGCAGTCCCCGGGCAACTGTACTCGCGCCTTGGGAGAGTACCGAGTCTCTCAGCACCCGGAACCTAACACACCGCGCGGTGCGTTCCCGGGAGACTCGAGTGGTTCCTAAACGCCCCGCCTCGTTCGATCCGCAGGTCGGGGGACCCCTGCTGCCCGGAAGTGAAGCCGACTCGGGAAGCGAGGGGAGGAGGAAGGGAAGAGGGCCAGCCGGCCGCGGAAACGCCGCTCATGGCGGGGAAGGCCTGGCCGCCGGGTCTGCTCCCCCGCCTCACCTGCATGTTGGGCACAAAGCCTTTCTTGATCCTCCAGCAGTTTTTATTGATCTTTTCCAAGAACTGCAGCTCATCGTTATAGGTGCGACTCATGGCGGCGACAACGGTGGCGGGAGCTTAGGACTCCGCTAGGAAGAAAAGCCGCCGCGCTGTCCGGCTTCGCGGAGCCCCGCCTTCTGTCACTCAACGCGCATGCGCGGCCGGCTCCCCGCAGCGTGGGCGACGGCGAGCGCCGAGGCTCGAAACTCTTCGCACCGTCGTTTTCCTCTGGTTGGACTGCCCCCTAGGGTTTGCTTTTGGGGATCTTCATTAGTAGATCTCAGCTAGACGGTGTGGTATGCTAGAGTTGTCCTTCGTTTTGGAAGTGCTTTTTTTTTGTACTGGAGATTGAAACTAGGGGCATTCTACCTCCAAGCTACACCCCCAGCCTTTTTCATTTGTTATTTTGAGGCAGGGCCTTGCTAAGTTACTGAGGGCCTCACTAAGTTGCCGAGGCTGGCTTGGAACCTGCGATCCTCCTGCCTCAGCTTCCCAAATACTAAGATTACAGGTGTACGCCACCATGCCCGCCTTGGAAGTGCCGTGTGTGTGTGTGTGTGTGTGTGTGTGTGTGTGTTTCTGGGGATTGAACCCAGGGGCATTCTACATCTGAGTTATACTCCCAGCACTACTTCATTTTTTACTTTGAAACAGGGTCTCACTAAGTTGCTAAGGCTGGCCATGAACCCGCGATCCTCCAGTCTCAGCCTCCCGCGTGGGTATGTACCACCATGGCTGGCTTGGAAGTGCTTTTGAGCAGCTCATGAAAACACCTTGAGGTTGGGTGGGGTCCAGTTGCTCTAGGGAATACTTATTTTTTAGAGAATACATCCCCAGCAGTGAGGGGGGAAATACTTGTGTGTAGTTTCAGAATGAATCTGTGACTATCTGTCAAGTAACTTTTCTGTTAGAAAAAGAGCATCCCATAGAACGGAACATCACAGTTTACTGTTTATTTCCACAAGCACTTATAGGGGCATTATGGCCTGAAATGTACTAGGAAGATGGGTTACTCGAAGTCCCTGTGGATTGTCAGGGCTTCCTAGTCTATCTTTCTTTGGTGATTAAGTCCTCTATGACGATTTTTTGTTCTTTTTTTTTGTTGTTGTTGTTGTTTTGAGTCAGGGTCTCACTAAGTCACACGGGCTGGCCTTGAACTTGCCATCCTCCTGCTTCAGCCTCCCCAAAAGCTGGATTTACAGCTATTCATGGTGCCAGGTTTATGAACATGCTTTTAAAGGCAATGCCTCTGGTTCATTGTGGTAAGTGAGCTTTCAGTGATTTCTGTTGCCATGTCTCACGAAGCAATGTGGGAACCAGGAAGACTCTGATTCAATTTCTACCTGTGCCATTTACTAGTTTTGTATGATGAATCCCTTTTAACCTCGATAAATGAGATCATAATTCTTCACTGAGTGATTGTGAAGATTAAATGAGATGACACTCAAAAAGTAACCAACCGAAGGGCTTGGGCGGTGGTAAACACTCTTTAAATGGCTCTCCTTCTCCAATTCCCACCCCCCTGCCCAGTTTCTTTGAGTTTCACCATATTGAGTAGGTACTCTAACAACATTAATATCATTACCAACTCTGCTGGGTGTGATGGTGGACACTGGTAATCCCAGTACTTGGGAGTCTGATAGGGGAGGATCACAGGTTCAAGACCAGCCTCAGTAATTTAGCAAAACTCTCAGCAACCTAGTGAGATCCTGTTTCAAAACAAAAACAAGCCGGGTGGTGTGGTGGTGCACACTTGTAATCCCAGTACTCCAGAGGCTGAGACCAGAGGATCTGGGTTGCCAGCCAGCCTCAGCTATTTAGTGAGGCTCTCTGCAACTTATTGAGACTCTGTATCAAAATAGAGAATAAAAAAAAAAAATTGGGCTGGGAGTGTAGTTTGGAGGTAAAATGCCCCTGGGTTCGATCTCCAGTACAGCAAAAAACAAAAACAAAAACAAAAAAACCCCCAAAAGGCTGAGGGTATAGCTTGGAGGTTGAATGACTCTGGGTTTAAAACCCAGCCCCCCCCCCAATATTATTATCAATTGTGAATTACTTTGAATTCAGTAATCAGCATTGTCATTTAATTGAATTGTGTGAGTAAGCAAAATAAAACTTCAAAAATGATACAACTTCCAAACCTTGCCATCTGTGCAACCTCCTGTTTTATTTGTTTTAAGAAACCAAATATTTCCCCTTTTTTTCTGTTGTATTTTACTAAAATAAATTCAGGACAGGATATCCCTTAAATAAAAAAAAAAAAGACTGATATTGATAGAAAATGATTTTAATTAAACATAGGGGACAGTAAAGTGAATATAAAACATAAAATCCAGGCGGAAAACTCTAAAGAGCTGGAGGGATCTGCACGGATGACAGCCAATACAAATACGGCCTTCAGAGTTTCTTGCCCACCTAGTTAAAGCACAAGCCTAGCTCTTGTCCCCCGAATCTTATAAACACAGGCATACAGCGCGCACTCACATTCAAACACGCACCCTCCACACCTGCCCCTCCTCAGCGCTTCAACCCAGCGGGCCACACTCTAGGTCCCTGAAGGCTCAAGAAAGATAACTTTCTGCCTAAGCAATTCAGCAAGGCATTGAAATTCATGAGTGCATTGCCTTGTGCCTCTGGGTTTGCAACAGCAGCAGGATTAAGGGCCATTTACTTCCGGGAGTGGATGGCTCACTGGTCATCAGGGAGCCTGCTTCCCTCTCCACATTTTTCGGACCAGGTTTAGGCCTCCCCAAAGGTGGACTCTTGGCTGCTCTTTTGTGGACGTTTCATACTTCAGGTCAGTGGAAATCAAAAGGAGACCCTGGAAAGGACACAACAGTGAAGATGACATCAGATTTGGGGCATGTCTGGGTCTACCTAAGGGGTGAGGGAAAGAGGGTCCTTTTATCGGGCCCTAAGGCATGAAGCCTTCCCCCAACTTCTGCTTCCCTTCCCAAGAGCCTCAGATGTAGGGAGGCCATTTTGCATCACTGTAAGTGGTGGGGGCTGGGGGTGAGTGCTGCAGGGAGATGAGGGGGAGTGCAGGGTCAGGTCATGTATTCAGAAACGTATTTCCAACTCTTCAAACAAAACAATGCCGAAAGAAATTGGGGAGGGAGGGTATTACTAGCCAGGAAGTAGTTCTTGATAAACCCCCAAGCCCAGAGAAGGATCCTTAGAGGGAAGCCCATTGTCTGGGAGAAGTGGAGAGCCAGTCAGTGCCCAGCCACCTGAGCCACTTCGCCTCACTTTCCTTATCTGTAAAATGGGATTAATAATCCCAGTCTTGCAGTTTGCCTTGTGGAGCAGATAAAACAAAGTGCATTAAAGAATATCTTCTTGTACTGTGGAGTAAATACATTTGATGGCTAAGTCTGGTTTGGACTTAGTCTGGACTTGGTCTGGTTTTTTTAAACTTCTTGTGGTTGATTGCAAGCTTTAAGAGCTATAAGTTTCATTTATAAAATCTCTTGGACTGGGAAAAAGACAAAGCAGAACATAATAAAACAAAACACAACAAACCAAAAAAACCAGGAAGAGGCCTATTCTATCTTGAAAAGACAGAGGTCAGTTAGGAAATTTAAAATCTTACCTCAAGAACTTCAATGTCTGAATTGACAAATGAGATGTTATATGGGTTGGGCAGAGGAAATCCTTGCTGCAGTCTTGCTGAAATGTAGAAAAAAAGAAAAAAAGATGTAAGATAATCAGGCATGGGCATGGATATTTGGGCAAACTATTAAGAACAAGCAGCTTTTTAATAATTTATCTCTTAATTTTCCCTGGTTATGTTTTGATTCTTTCTGATATGTCCCTAGTATTTTCCTGGGAGGACTGTTAATTCATCTCTTTGTTGTATATATGTATGTATGTATGTATGTATTTGTGATACTGGGGATTGAACCCAGAGGCATTCTACCTCCAAACTACACCCGCAGCCCTATTTTATTTTGAAACAGGGTTTCGCTAAGTTAATGAGAGACTCACTACTTGCCGAGGCTGTCCTCTAACCTGTGATCTTCCTATCTCAGCCTCCCAAGTACTGGGATTACAGGTGTGTGCCACCTCACCTGGCTTTCATCTGTGTTTGGTAAAAATGTACCTTTAGTTATGTGATTTGGTCATCCACAAGATGCTGTCCATTTTCTACTTACCCTAATTTATATTTTTGAAAATACCTAATTAGTGTGTCCTAAGAACATTTTGGTGTCAAGTATATAAAAAAAAATTTTTTTAAATGAGCCAAACTCCAGATTCTGCAGTTTATGAATAATTATAGAGCTGGGAGAGGCCCAGAATTGTCATCATTAAATTTTGTTTATCTGGGTAGTATTCCTTGCAGAAAAGCCTAGAGATACTTCCTAGGGAAAATCATGTAATTTCTGGTTGGCCTGAAGAGACTCTACTAAGGAGAATGATTGAAACTCCTTAACTCAGCTTGAGTTAGTGCTGAATTTGCAGACAGAATTGCTAATGAGGCTTGGGCTTGAAATAATGAATTTTGCAGCCCTATCATTGATGGTATACGCTGTAAATGTCTGGCTCTGGCCTGGATTTATAATAACACTCTAGAAGTACAGGCTTCAGGGTGGAAAGTCCCAAACAACCCCCAGCGCTTAGCCAGTATCGGAATCACATCATTTCCCAAGAATCCCTTACTGTTGGCCAGCGGGAGGACTCCAAAGTGAAGAATGGAGGACAGAATATTCTCAAACCTCAAGACCTAAAATGAAAGAGGGAGACACATCAGTTGCTAAATCTGGGCACTTT
This sequence comes from Graphiurus murinus, assembly GCA_004027655.1. Taxonomy (NCBI): domain Eukaryota; kingdom Metazoa; phylum Chordata; class Mammalia; order Rodentia; family Gliridae; genus Graphiurus; species Graphiurus murinus. Next base: position 29,558 of record PVLC010013736.1, read on the forward strand.
GAAAATTCCATGACTGGTTTCCCAGAACTTACCAGGATAGAAGCAATAACTAGAATTTTCCCCCACAAGGATATACCAGTTCTGTGGTAAACCATATTACAGGTTTTCCCAACCATTTGTTTTTTCTTTTGAGGATGAACAATTCAGCTTCCCTTTATACTGGTGATAGCAGATGCTCAGGGTGGCAGCGAATGTAGCAGCTTAGATATCCACCGGGAGAGATAATCAAGAACAAATCATTTTCCCAATTAGCAGTCTTCCCTCTATTTATTAGGAACCGTGGCCACAGGAGTCCCTTGGCATCATGTTATTCTGTGAAGTTAAGTGCATTTTCAGAACATCCAAATTACCTTTAATAAACTATAGTGGTTGTAGAGCCTAAGCAAACATTGTTTCCTGGGAAGATTCAGGTATTAAAAATAAATGGGGCTGGGCATGGTGGCAAATGCCTGTAATCCCAGCACTTGGGAAACTGAGACAGGAAGGAGAATTGCAGATTTTAAGCCAGGCTCAGCAACTTAGAGAGGCTTTCAGCAACTTAGTGAGACCCTGTTTCCAAATGAAAAAATTTAAAAATAGGGCTGGGGTGTAGCTTGGAGGTAGAATGCCCTGGGTTTCAATCCAGGCACTAACTAACTAACTTACTTAACCTCAATTTCCTCAACTGTAAAGTGAAGATAATAATAGTAGTAAGATATAATAATAATAATAATAATAATAATAATAATAATAATAATCATCATCATCATCATCTCATAGTGTGGTTGTCAGAATTAAGCAATATAATCAATAAAATAACTGGTATTAAACTATTGCCATTTTCTGGAATGCCACAGTTAGCATATTCTTTTTGCCGGGGAGGGTACTGGCATTTAACCCAGGGACATTCCACCTCTGAGCTACACCCCCAGACAGCCTTTTTTGTGGACTGAGAATTGGGCCCAGGGGCATTCTACCTCTGAGCTATACCCCTAGACCCCTTTTTTTGTTGACTGGGGATTGGGCCCAGGGGCATTCTCTCTCTAAGCTACATCCCCAGCCCTTTTCATTTACTTTTTTTTTGTTTGTTTGTTTGTTTGGAAACAGGGTCTTTCTAGGTTGCTGAGAGTCTTGCTATATTGCTGAGGCTGTCTTCAAACCTGTAATCCCCCAGTCTCAGAATCCCAAGTACTGGGATTACAGGCGTGCCCCACCACATCTGGCTTCTCTATAGTATTTTAAGTTACATGCAATATATATTTGTTTGCATTCTTACCCATCACACATACATATCTGCAGTCTCTCACACACTCTAGAACAGGGTTTCCAAACAGTGGTACTGTTGGCCTTTTGGGGCAGGCAGTTCTTTGTTGTGGGGGTTGCCTTGTGCACTGTGGGGTGTTGGGGTCTTAGCCTGGCGGGCCTGGAGAGACCTCGCCTCAAGATGGCGCCTGGCAGAGTGCCAGGAGCAGCTGCAGGTGGTAACATCCTAGGGCTGTGCCACGTCAGAGCGCATGCGCCAGCACGTCAGAGCGTGGACAGTGCGTGCCCAACAGGGGTTGTAGTGTTACTTAAGTTGCCTGAGTGATCTACTCCCTGATAGGCTCACTGGGTTTTCCTCTTTACGGCTCCTCCCATACCTGACTAAAAAATTAGGGGTCTCTCCCGTGAGGGAGAGGAAGTAAGAGAATAGGGAGAGAGTAAGAGAATAGAGAGAGAGAAGAATAAAGAAGCTTGCACCATTCCTGTGTGATTGTCGTCTCTTCGGACCCTCGTGGGCAAGGGTCCGGCGCGGGGGACCTTAAGTGGTGCTGAAACCTGGGACCCCGAAACCCGGGAACCCCGAAATCCGGGAACCCCAAAACCTGAGGACCCCGATAGTGGGGTGTTTGGCAGCACCTTTGACCTCTATTCCTATGCTATCCCTCTTTCCACTGCAGGTCATGATAACCAGAAATGTCTTCAGGCATTGCCAGATGTCCCTGGGGGGAAAGGGGGGAGCTAAGAATCACTGCCCTAAAAGCTAAGTGTCATGAGGGTAGGTATCTTCTCTGTTTTGTCTAGAATGGTGCCAGGCTCAATAAATATTTGTAAATGGATGAGTAATAACATTAAGAATCAACATTTACATAGGGCTGAGCCCTTTTCCCTCTAAACATGCTTACACTGAAATCTATGCACTCAACTTCTCTATGGTAGTGCCATCCAGGAAAACAATGAAGTAGCGATTTGGCCTTGAAGCCTGGGTGGGAGTAGAGTTTTCCAAGTTGCTTATTGGGGTGTCCACTCCAAAACAGGAGTTCAGCAACCTGGGCTTCCCTGTGTCCCCCCACACCACAGCCAGCCTCAAACTAATTTTAGATGGGCAGAAACATGACATGTGAAGATCAAACCTAATGGTGGCTTACTACTTTATATATGGCTCTTCCTTTGACATTCTGGACCTTAGACTTATTTTTATTTTGTTTATTTTTGTGGTTCTAGGGATCGAACCCAGGGGTATTCTATTTCTGAACTACACTTCCAGCCCTGTTTTATTTTATTTTATTTTTTTAATTTGGAAACAGGGTCTCACTAAATTGGGGAGGGTGTTGTTGAGGCTGGCCATGAACCTGTGATCCTCCTATCTGAGCCTCCCAAGTACTGGGGTTTCAAGTATGTACTGCCACACCCAGCTAGGACCTTAAATTTAACCCTAGAGAATTATTTTATGTAGAAAATGAAATCTTGAGAATGCCCATTTTCCTAGCATTACACAACCTTCATAGTCTTTTAAGCTCTTTTTTAAGAGCCTTTCTGCACAAATAAAAGTACATTGGAGAGTTAATGGGCTTGATAGATGAGTAGCTACATAAAGAATTTCAAAGTTAAAACCGACAGTCATGGAGAAATCAAGGATCGAGAGACGTAGATAATGATCAATCCATTTCTATATAGAAGAGTTCTCATTCTTCCCCTGCCAGGAAACCCCAAGAGCTGTGATTCCTACCTTGATATCGCTGTGATTGGACTCTGGCAAATCAAGGCGGAATCTGAAAGGAAACAGGAAAAAGGTGAATGAGGGTAGATTTAAAAACAATAAGGGGAAGACTGAGGTTCATTTATGGAAATACTACCATTGACTATGCACCAATGTCAATCTCAGTCCTCTGTATTGGGAAGGGGGAAAATGGGGAGGTGGGGGGGGACCAAGTGCTTTGTGCATGTATGTCACTGTCAACATGATGTACATTACAATGCCAGACTATAATGCATCAATAAAAGCACAAAAACCCCAATGAGGAACAAAAAAGAAAGTATATTTTTTAGGTCAAAAGGTCACCATTTAAACAAACATAAAAACAAACTTGGAAGGTCATGGAGTTCTACCGCATCTTCTACGTGTGTGTGTGTGTGTGTGTGTGTATGCATGTGTGTATGTGCGTGCATGTGTGTGTGTGTGTGTGTGTGTGTATATATATATATTTTTTTTTTTTCTTTGTAGTACTGGGGATTGAACCCAGGGGCATTCTACATCCGAGCTACACCCCCAGCCCTATTTTTTATTCTTTATTTTGAAACCGGGTCTCACTAAGTTGCAGAGTGTCTCACTAGGTAGCTGAGGCTGGCCGCGAACCCGGATCCTCCGGTCTCAGCCTCCCGCCTGCTGGGATTACAAGCGTGCGCCACCATGCCCGGCTCCTCAGTCCTTTTTATATTTTAGTTTTGAAACAGGGTGTTGTGCCGGGTGTGGTGGTGCACACTTGTAATCCCAGTACTTGGGAGGCTAAGACAGGAGGATTGCAGGTTCACGGCCAGCCTCAGCAACTTAGGGAGGCCCTCCTCAGGTTAGTGAGACCCTGTTTCAAAATAAAGAATAAAATAAGGTTGGGGGTATACTCAGAGGTAGAATGCCCCTGGATTCAATCCCCAGTAAACACACACACACACACACACACACACACACACACACACACACACACACAGAAACAGGGTGTTAGTAAGGTTGCTGAGAGTCTCACTAAATTGCTGAGGCTGGTCTCAAACCTGGAATCCTTCTGTCTTAGCCTCTTAAGTCCTGGGATTACAGGTGTGCACCTCCATGCCCAGTTGGTTAACTCCATTTAATCTCTTAAAATTTAACCCATGTTGTTACCTCTTCTGAGAATCTTTCTGTGGATACATTTGTGGAACAGATTTTCAAATAAGAAGTATTTGCTTATTATCAGCCAATATCATGTTAGCATGAGTTAGAATGTGAGATAGCTTCAGATTGATAACTAATCATAAAACCCAGAAAAACAGTTAAGTGTGGTGAGGACCTGAGATAGTATCTTTGGCCCCGAGACTCCAACTGATTCCAGTGGGAAGTGAGGACCAGAATGTCTCAAGGTATCTCAAGGGCATCTTTGAAGACACAACTGAGACACGCAAGGAGGATGCTTCCCCCTGGTCACACCAACTCTTTTTTTTTTTTTTTGGCACTGGGGATTTAACCCAGGGGCATTCTAGCTTTGAATGACACCTCAGGGCCTACTGCTCTGAGCGAGCTTGCCGAGGGTTTCCCATAAGACCAATTGTCTTTTCCCCTTAGGGCGAGCTAGTTTCTGTCAGTTTCCTAGTTCTCTAGCACACTTACAGTTTGGGTTTACTAAGGGACTCTTGTCACTAACTGCAGAGAAGCCTGCGGAGCCACCTCCCTGTCTCTGGTTCTGGAAAACAGATGAACTCAACCCAGGCCACTAGGTGGCGCCTGACTTCAGTCCTTTGACTTCACCCTCTATCAGGCCAGCTGAGCTTATATAAAGCCCTGTTTAATAAGAACTAATTCTCACTGCAGAACCATAGAGTTGTTGGGAGGGAAGAGAGCTCAGACAGCCCTACCTTGAAGACCGGTATACGTCTAGGGCTGGGAATATAATTCAGTAATAGAGAACCTGCTTAACATGGGTGAGGGCCTAGGTTTCATTCCCAGCAACACACACACACACACACACACACACACACACACACACACACACAGTCTATTTAAAAGAGGTTTAGAGAAGGTTTATTTCCTGGATTGAAAACCAGAGCAAAAGTGAAAATTCTTAAGCATATCAAAAGGTCATTGATGATCTGGGTCACTATAGCAAATAATGGCCCCCAGCACTGCAAAAACAAAGCAAAGCAAAGATCAAAACACCGGACCACATATGACCTTGTATAATTGAGTACCTCCTCCCCCTGACGGAGGCTGGCTCCATATTTCAAGTAACAGTCATAGCCAACATTTCTTGAACACTTAACATACACATGTACCAAGTCACATTCTCATGACAACCTCCAGGAGCAGGTTTTATTAGAATGCCATTTGATAGAGGAGGAAATGGACACCCAGAGAGGTCACGTGACTTGCTTGAGCCTGCACAGCTGATAAATAACAGGGCTGGGATCAGAACCCAGCTAGATTGACTCCAAACTCTCGATCTCACTGCCTGTCTAAACCCACCGGGCTGGGTTTGTCTCTGATTTCTGTATCTGATGTCTATGCAGCCAGCCCTGAGCGGGTCCTGGGAGGGACACATCCAGGCAGGGGGTGGTTAGAAAGGCCCAGGTGTGCTGGGGGCTGGCGGGAGGCTCTGTGCTCCTAGATTCTCTCACAGATGCCCCATAGCTCTCCACCCTGTCACACCTCTTCTGCTGGATCTCTCTGACATCACCAAGGCCATACCAGCTCGTCCTGAAAGGCAGTAGCTTGAGGAGCCCAGGAGTGGAGGAGCTGGCTGGGGCGGAGGGTGGGAGGCAGGGCTATTGCTCCTACTGCCAAAGGCCAGGGCTGACGTCTCAGCACAGACTCAGCAACTCTGCAAAGTCCTGCTCTGGGGTTGGCTGCCTTGGCCGAGTGAGGCCTGGCCACCGCCCCGCCCCTACATACTCACTGTCCCAGTTCGCAGTAGTGAGTTTTACAGGAGCCACCCTTGCACAGGTGCAACCTGGCCGTGTTTCTACCTTCTTCAGGCATTTGCTGCCTCTGTCAGTGCCCGTGCCCTCTCTGCCCATGCCTCCGGGTGACAGCCTCTCTTTCTGACCAGCCCTTTCCTCTCCGTCTTCCAACGGGCTGAGGTCTCACCTGTGCTCACAGTCCTGTGGCTCAGGCAGTACAGTCTGAGTCCTCCTCCCTTCCTCCCATGGCTGGCCTCACCCTCAGCCTCTCCCTCCTCCTCCTCCTGCTCTCTGGTTCCCCATTTAGCACCCATTAGAACGGCCACCTTGAAGGTCACTGGTCTTGGCTCTGGGTGTCACCAGCTTGATACCCTACTATAGGGCACTTATGACTTCTAGGGCCTGAGGCAATTTTTTTCCCCATACTGGGGATCGAGCCACACATGTTAACAAAGTGCTCTACCACTGAGCTACAACACTAGCCCTCTTCATTTTATTTTGAATCAGGATCTCACTAAGTTGCCCAGGCTGGCCCCAAACTTGCAATCCTCCTGACTCAGCCCCCAGAGTAGCTGGGATTATGGGTGTGTACCACCATACTTGTAAAAAAAAAATGTAGTACTGGGGATTGAACTCAGGAGCATTCTACCTACAAGCTACACCTCTAGACCTTTTTTTTATTTTCTTCTGAAACAGGGTCTTGCTAAGTTACTGAGAATTTCTCTATGTTGCTGAGGCTGGCCTCAAACCTATGATCCTCCTGTCTCAGCGTCTCAAATACTGGGATTACAAGCATGTGCCACCATGCCTGGCATCACAATTTTTTAAAATTATATTTTACAACTATGTTGGAATAAGATAAATAAAATGATGTAGGATTGCATTTTAAAAATCCTTAAACATTTTCATGGGTCCCTACTGTATGGTATGGTGGTGTCTCTCGAGCCTCAGGGAGAAGTCAGCTCTGCTTTGAGGGCTAGGTAAATATGAGCAGAGAGATCTCTTCTGGTCTCTTTGGAAACCACAATATAGGTATCTTTTAAAATTTCCATTCCTTTTACTGGAAAGACAATATAATTATAAGGAATATTTCTACAAAACAAGAAACAACAAAATCCAATCTCTTAATCCCATATCCTACTCACTTCTTTTTACTGGGACTATTCACGCCTTTGTCCAGATGTGAAGCTATTTTACAGATCTGCTGTTTTGTATTCTGCTTTCACAATTTAACCTGACTTTCTTGAAAACATTCTCCGTGTTCCTGCAGCAGTCTTCCTCACTGTCAGGTTGACTTAACAGTGGTTGGCTGACTTTGCTCAGGGATGGTTTCTCAATTCTTTTCTGTCTCTGCTTTCAGTCTGTTTAATTGTTTCCTTTTCTTCCTCTCATGACTTTAGTCTCGGTCATCTGGGCTTTCTATAAATCCTCCCCCCACGTAGTCTCATTCCTGACTTCAACTATCAGACTTATAGCCAGAAGAAAATGGACCTTGAAGATGGTTCTTCCAAATGGCAGTTAGCACTGCATGACCTGTGTGTGTGAACTGCTCACACCGACAGGTGTGTAAGATCTTTCGCACTGCATCCCTCACCTGTGACAGCCAGAGAGGTCACAGGCCAAGGCCCTCTTAGACGCAATGGTTCCTCATCGTCAGGGTCCTAAGGTGCCTTGGACACGATCCATTCTAACTAACTTCATTGTTTCACAGATATGGAAACCGAACCTCAAAGAGGCTAATAGACTTTATCATTGTCACAGAGCCGATGAGAAGGGACTTGAAACTTAATTCCTTAACCTGCCAAGATTTATACTTTCTCCCCAATATCAAGCTTTGAATTTGATGAAGAGGAACTTTAGTTTTTATTGCTGAATGCTTAGCATGTGCACTTATAGAATTATCTTCACAATTATTTTGTTCCCTGCTTTAGATTGATGTTCTAGTGGGAAGAAGAAGAAGAGGAGGAGGAGGAAGAGGAGGAAAAACAAAACAAAACAAAACACTGCACAATGCGATTTTTAGTGAAGTCTATACTTTGAAATGATCTGGCCAGCTACAGGAGAATTTGTTCACACACTGGTGAACTTCACCTTTTCTCTTAATGGTCACATTGTCTCTGAGGTCTTATGACTCACTTGTTACTAAGATTTCTAACAGTCAAATCAATTGATCTTACCTGTTCAGAGACAGAGAGCAGATCAGCTTTTGTCCCAGAATAGCCAGGCCAACACTGGTACTTGCAACCTGCAGACAGCAAAAGCCTTCGTGACTAAGATGAGCAAATACGTCCTTTTGGCCACAGCTATGGTTTCCTATAGTGGAAACATCATTTCCCTCTTATTCAAAGGATGTTGGCAAGAAATGCCTCTGAAAATCCTGTCTTCCAGGTAGGGAAACTGATGGCAAAGACTTATTGCTCGAGGGACTCCTTTAAATATTTTTCACCTGGGCATGGTGGCGCAGGCTTATAGTCCCAGTACTTGGGAGCTGAGCCAGGAGGATCACAGGTTTGAGAACAGCCTCAGTAACTTAGTGAGGCCCTGTTTCAAAAGAAAAGACTAAAATAGGGTTGAGGTTATAGCTCAGAGGTAGAACGCCCCCAGGTTCCATCCCCAGGACCACACACACACACACACACACACACACACACACACACACACACACCTATTATTTTTCTTTTCTCCTGCTCTCTCTTCTCTATGTATGAGTAAATGTGTGTGGGTTTGGGTTTGATTTTGTAATAGTTTCCTTCTATTGGATTGCATTTAGACTTTATGTGGTCAAGTAAATTATTTCCACCTCTATTGCTTTATTTGAAGGAAAAAGGAAATTCAGATATCCATGCAATTGAAATAATGAGAAGGGCAAACAGGACGCAAAGATTGGAGATTATATATATACACACACACACACACACACACACACACACACACACACACACACAATTGAACCCAGGAGAATTCTACCTGTAAGCTACATCCTCAGCCCTTTTTCTTATTTTTATTTTTTTGAAACAAGGTTTCTCTAGGTTGCTGAGTTGCGCTAAGTTGTTGAAGCTATCCTTGAACCTGTGATCCTACGGTCTCAGCCTCCCAAGTACTGGGATTACAGGCATGTGCCACCACATCTGGCTGGAGAGGTATTTTACAATGTAGGGGGTGTGAGCCCTACCCTCCCATCCATCCCCACATCCCTTCCCTGAAACTGAGGGAAAACCTGAATGAACTGGCTGCTCTTAGTTCTTGAATAAACCTTCCCCATGTCACCTGCTCTTAGTTACCTGCTTTTAGTAGACCACAGACCATACCTCTGACAGGTGGATCCTGATGGTACCAGTAGATCCAGTTTGATCCAATCACCTTTCCCCACACCTCAGTCATGAGTATCTCTAAACCCTACCACTGGGGAAGTACGGTTGAAACTCACTCTCCTGTCTCCACGTATAGCTGCCTCATGAATAAACTTTCTTCTTCAAAACTCATCATTTCAGCGACTGGCATATTGCACGGCAGGCAAAATGGGGCTGGTTTGGCAACACCCCCAGTCTCAACTCTGTCCTTGCTCTTAATATCACCCTCATTCCTCCAAACACGTAGAAACTGCTGGTCAACAACCCATGGTGGGGACAGGATCAGGACCCACAGGCTGCCCCCGTGTCGCCCCAGACTCACAAAGTCCATGGAGACAATGGATTCAACGGTCGAGTTCTCCAGCTGGGTGAGCATCATGACAGAGGCGGGGATGCTCACGGTGAAGTTGCCGGGCTGTAAGTTGATTGTGGGCGGCTCCCTGGCCATGATCTGCAGCATTATGGAAGGCTGGGGCAGGATGTACATCTCTGCAATCTGCCCGTGCAGGGAAATAAGAGAGATAGAGCATCGTCAGGAGTTGGTGAAGGGAAATCATGCATTTGGGTAGGCTGTGGTAATCAAGTCTTATATCACACAGGTAGAATAGGAAAAAAGTTCTTTCATGGTAAGAACAATAGTACGTGCGTACACACACACACACACCCAGCAGTAATAATATCTGACATTGTACATACACTGTGTGATAGCTACCATGTTAGGAGCATTTTGTATTATCTCAGCTAATCTTCACAAAGTCCCTGAGGCAGATTCAATCAGTATCCCTGTTTTATTATTTCTTCTTCTTCTTCTTCTTCTTCTTCTTCTTCTTCTTCTTCTTCTTCTTCATATTATTATTATTATTATTATTTTGGTACTGGGGATTGAATCTAAGGGCATTCTACCCCTAAGTTATACCTCTAGTCCTTTTTATTTTTTAATTTTAATTTATTTATTATTTGTGGTACTGAGGATGGAACCCAGGGGACTTCTACCAATGGGCTATGCCCCCAGCCCTATTTTTTTTTTTATTTGGATACAGGGTCTTGCTAAGTTGCTAAGAGCCTCACTAAGTTGCTGAGGCTGGCTTTGAAGCTGCGATCCTCTTGTCTCAGCCTCCCAAGTACTGGGCTTATAAGCATGCAACCTGGCTCAGGCCTTCTTATTTATAAAAAAAAAAAGGTTCTCACTGGGTGTGGCAGGGCATGTCTATAATCCCAGTACTTGGGAAATGGAGACAGGGAGGATCACAGGTTTGAAGCCAGCCTGAGAAACTTAGCATGATCCTCAGCAATTTAGCGAGACCCTGTTCCAAAATAAAATAGGGCTGGAGGTGTAGCGCTGGGTTCAATTCCCAGTACCACCACCACCACCAAAAAAAAAAAGCCAGCCGTGGTGGTGTGCGCTTGTAATCCCAGTACTTGGGAGGCTGAGACAGGAGGATCCAGGTTCGTGGCCAGTCTCAGATGCTTAGTGAGGCCCGCTGCAACTTAGTGATACCCTGTTTCAAAATAAAGAATCAAAAAATAGGGCTGGGGGGTGTAGCTCGGAGGTAGAATGCCCCCAGGTTCCATCCCCAGTACCGCAAAAAAAAAAAAAAAAAAAAAAAAAAGGAAAAAGTAATAGGGTGTTACTAGTCGCTGAGGCTGGCCTTGAACCTGTGATGCCTCTCGAGTATTATGGTTACAGGCCTGCTCACCACCTGGCAACATTCCTGTTTTATGATGAAGGATATGAATAAGTGAGGCAGGTAATTTCTCTGAGATTTTAACCTAGGTCTGTCTGGCTTGAGCTCCTTTTGCTAAAACATCTTTGAATTCTCAGGCAAACTTGAACCTGTTGTTCCCTTATGTCCAATATTTGTTATGCTATAAAGGTATGATATAAATAATTGCTTTACTAAGGTCACAAGTACAGGCATTTAATCTTTCATTTAAGGAATAAGTCCTTCAAATAAGTTAATAGATCCTTTATTTGATCTAATTATTTCAAGTGTGGGGAAACCTTGTGGAAGGAACAGATTATTTTATTTTATGAATTTATAGTGACTTTAATTGTAGTTTTTTTTTTTTTTTTTTTTTTTTTTTTTTTTTTTTGGGTTT